>JAJOOR010003655.1:0-29941 GCA_036250505.1 Solanum acaule | reverse complement strand
CACCTCTATGTTCATGGTCCTGTAGGGACAACAGAGGATACAATTTCAAAATGGATGAGGCTAAGTATAATATTTGTCATGAAGTGTGAATTTTTTTTTAAAATCAGGCAGAGACTATTGATCTATGTTTAAAATGTTTGATTATGGAATTGTCTAATGCACTTAATATATTATAATAGAAGTAACTAATTATGCATATATTGTACATAGACTATTGGATATTGTCTATTTAAACTTTTAGATGTATTAGTGTTGATTTTATCTGTCTTGATGTAAGAATAAATCAATATCATTTAAAGGTAGTATACGAGCTTATCCTTTTTGCATATGTACATGAAAAAAGGTCATGCTCTACCCATGTTAGTACAATGACATTTGACTATATGTAGTTGAACTGTATAATTTATATTGTTATTACAATTTAAAAAATCAAACAACAAAACCAACCATGTTGGGCCTGTGCTTAGCACGGGCCATAGCTAATCTAGTATAGAAAGAGATGACATATAAAATGGGACGGAGGGACTATATATCAAGTTTTTATGATTTTTGTAAAAAAAGAAATATGAAAGTTTGTATACTAAATTGTGTTTTAGGCTAAAGACTTATATCGTAAATTTTGGGCTAAAGACTTATATCGTAAATTTTGAGCTAAAGACTTGTAAAGCAAGTTTTGGGCAAGATTTTTGCAATGCAAGTTAGATAATCGTACTTTTGACAAATTTTTCCAATTTCGATTATCATCCATGTGGCAGATTTAGAATGACATCGAGTTCATCTGAATCAAACACTTCTAACGCGGAGCATAAATTCTTATATTTTCTACTAATATTGTTACAAGTACTCCTAGTAGTTTTCATAGTTTTAAAAATGCAATGAATTTGATAACGAAAAATTTAAAATTAAACATATAAAATTTAAATTTTAAATCTACCAACTTTGATTATCTAACGCAACGATGACTTACAAAATTTTATATCGGAACCTAATGGTTGCTCATAAAATCCTCTCATTTTCATAAAAGGGATCTTAGTCCACAATTTTAAAGATCTATATATTAATTATCTTGAAAAGGGGACAAAGAATAACTCATTAAATTATTTTATCATACCTTTTATATGGATGGTAATTTTACTATCTCATTATGAATATTGGGATAAGATAATTCTGAAATTAACTAATACCTCAAATTTTATATTAAGATTTTTATCAAAATGACCCCTTTAGGTTTAGAAATTAAGAATATGTCGATATCACGTGCTTCATGGATGCTCAGCACGTGACCCGTTTAGCAGCTCTCCTTATATTTTCCTTCATTTTTAGTTAAACGGTTTTCCAAAAATGGTGTCAAATGAGAGGGTTAGGTTGAATCTACAAATGTTAAAATAGATTAACAAATGGACAGATTATTAATCCACTTAAATATTACTTGAATTGAAATGGACTAAAAATCAATCATAATTCAATCCGTCCAATACTAAGTTCTAAATTCATTTTTTATTTTATTTTTATAATTTGTGTGACTATCTAATATATTTTTAAAAAAAAATGCATAGAATATGACTATATATAACAAGTAAACCAAAAATAAAAACATATTTCAAAAATATTTGAACAAATATTTTTGGTGGTGCATATATCAATCCGATATTAAAACATGTTTGATTAAAAGTCAAAATAAGTTGAGTTATCCAAATCTAAACAAATTAGACGGATCATAATTTTATGGATTGATCGTACCGCCCAATCGCTAAATCAATTACTCGATGAAAATTAATCAGAGAATCATTCTGTTTTTCATTTTTCCTTCCTTAACACTTGCTAATAAATATAATTACACTAACTTTTTTTTCATATTCCTTTTAACCTACCTACCTAAATATAAACTGATAAAAGGATCAAAGGGAGTGTCATATTTATATATTTGGAAAATAAATCTGAGGAAAAAATAATTAACAGCGTAATCTTTGCGTGTTACTTGCTCACAATAATAATTAATTTCCTACGTGGGTGGGTGGGGGTGGGGTTATGGGAAATAATGGGCTATAAATAGACAAATTACTCAATGCTTAATACTCCAAATATAACTTTCATTTGCTTACTTCTCTGTTTATTCTGCTAATTACAATGGCCTCCATTCATAATCACTCTTATTTTCTCCTTGCCTTCTTCATGTTCGGTAAGTTTTTATCTCTTTCGTAGTTACAGCGATATTAGGTTCATCTGAACCAGTATTTTTAACGTGACTTTTGGTATTTAAATTTATGTGGACGCGTAGTTTAATGATTTAATGATAGAAATCTCGAAGATTGAATTAATAGAGCTTAAATCATGAATACGCGCAGAAAATATAGAGCTGGTAGGTAACAGTTTTACTTACCATTTTGCAGAGGCGATTGCTGTTTCAGCAACTCAATTTACGCTTCAAAACAATTGCAACTACACAGTTTGGCCCGGTACACTTTCCGGCAACGGAGTTCCTATCTCCGGCGATTCTGGATTTGCATTAACTCCCGGCGCTACTATCCAACTCTCCGCTCCTGGAGGATTTTCCGGCCGGTTCTGGGGAAGAACCGGTTGCAATTTTGACAACACCGGCGCTGGTAAATGTATAACCGGCGATTGCGGTGCATTGAAATGCCCTAGCGGAGCGGGCGGCGTACCTCCGGTGAGTCTAGTTGAATTCACGATCGCGAAAACCAAAGCTGAGATGGATTTTTACGATGTTAGCCTTGTTGATGGCTACAATGTCGGTATCGGAGTGCGATCTTCCGGCGGATCTGGCGATTGTCAATACGCCGGCTGCGTCGCCGATCTAAATGCGAACTGTCCAAAGGAATTGCAAGTGATAGATAACGGTGCAGTTGTGGCGTGTAAAAGCGCGTGTGCACAATTCAACACGCCGGAGTATTGTTGCACCGGCGACCATTCGACGCCGGCGACTTGCTCGCCGACGGACTACTCAAGGATTTTTAAGAGGGCGTGCCCTAGTGCTTATAGCTATGCATATGATGATGCTTCAAGTACCTGCACTTGTGCTGGTGCTGATTATCTTATCACATTTTGTCCAACAGCTTCATAGTTTTAATTATTTTTTAGGATTAAAACAATTTATGATTATTGTTACAACATAGGGGAATACTATTTTTTGTAATCTCCAACTGGTTAGAAAAATATTTTTATCATCCTATTGTCTATGATATTATCATTTTATATTTTTAATTTCGATTTTGATTTTATAACGTATGATAAATTTGTAATCATAATTTGTTTGACTTCCATTTAAATACAATGGAGGATTATGGTAAGTTGGTAATTATGATAATTGTGTTACTGTAATTGGGTACTTACCAAAAGTAAGTATGACTATCAAGTAGTTCTACTTAACACTGTTTAGATATATGAAAAGAAATTACTTATTGTTATTTTGTCTATATTGGAATTCAAAGCTAATCAATCTCAAGTAATTTTACCCATTTCATTGATATCTGTCTTGTTGAATATGATTCAATCGTGACTATAAATAGAAGTTGTAATTATGGCAAGATCATATCTTCTTTCATAATTCCTGATCTAATCAAAAGACTAAAAATCATGCTAAAGATAAAATGTCCAATAACATCGAAAATCATGTTAACTGTTAAGTCTTTTTTTTAAATTTCTCACTCGATATCTAATACACATCTTGAATCTTGGCTAATTTGATTTGTGCATCTGGATTGTTGATAAAAGATGAAGGTATAAATATTTTACTTACTCTCCCTACTATATTATAAAAACAAATAAAGTCTATCATTTAATAATTTCATAATTTTGAGGTGAAAAGATTCTTTCTTGGGTCGGTGTGAATATTGTAAAAATTAGGTGTATCTATCAATACATTGGAGTTCAAAATTGTCTATTTTTGAAATGGAGAAAGAGTCAAATCATTGTTTAATTGGGCAAATTACAGAAATCACATACTTTTAAGGCAACATTACAATATATCCTTTAAAAGTTTATAATTACAGAAATTCCTCAAACGGATACAATAATATAAGCGCTGATACATTAATCTGATGCGCGAGATACATTAATCGTTAAGTAAGAAACATTACATTTTATACATGATACACTAATCTGATGTACATTTTATATATGATACACTAATCTGATGCGCGAGATACACTAATCTAATGCGCGAAAATGAGGGATTTTGGAGATTTGTAAAACTTATAGGGGATAATGGTAATAAGTAAACTAAAAGCTAGAATTTCTATAATTTTTCCTTAATTAAATGACAAATTTATTTGAACAAATACTACAAAATAAAGACGGGTAAGTCAGTGGGCTTTGTCCATTTTAATCAGATTGCAACTAAAGTTTAATATTACAAATAGTTACTTATGTTTTAATCATAGATTAATCAAGGACACTGACATTTCTAATGATTTAATAATATTCACACCTCATCGACTGTTAAAATGTTCCTTTTGTCATAACAAGTGTGTGGATTAATTTAAATAAAAATAATTAAATGTTTCAATCCATTGTAGAATAAATCTATGTAAGCATAATATCGCAAACTATAAAGGAGAATAACATCATGAAGTCAAACCTTGAGGATAAAAAAGTAAAAAGGCAGCTCCAATGAACAAAGCATACTTAATGCATGGTCCAGGGAAGAATCACACCCCTAAATGATATAAGGAAATCAATCCATCATGTCACAAACATGAGTGATTTCACAGCTCGAATCAGTAATGAGGTATTATAAATAAAGAAGAATAAAACCTCAAGTTACAAAAAACAACAAAATCTTTAAAAAAAATTACAACCAACCAAATACGATAAGGAGAGTGAAAATTGAACGCACACTTATTACGTGAAAAACTATCAAATTTAAAAGAAAGTAAGATAAAATACTTAATTAATGGTTGCAAGGAATTCAATCCATCATATCACAAACATGAGTGATTTCACAGCTCAAATCAGTAATTAGGTATAATAAATAGAAGAATAAAACCTCAAAGTTACAAAAATATCTATAAAAAACACTATAATCGACAAAATACGAGGAGTGAAAATTGAACTCACACTTATTACGCAGAAAATTATCAAATCTAAAAGAACGTAAAACACAAAACACAATTAATGGCTTCAAGGCCTTGGGCCAATTCTTTTTACTCTTATCCTTTTTTTTCTTTGATTACATTTCCTCTACATCAAGACTTCCATCTTTGAAAGCCAAAATCTCAAATTAATTTCCCATCCCAAATCTTTTAGCAAATGAACATTTGGGATGGGAGAAAAAAAAACTAAATTATGAGCGCTTCGCGCACACATTTTCCTCCTACCCCAAAGAGATAAAAGCTTACAACACATTACAAGTAGGCCAATGAAAAAGAAAAAGGACCTAAAACTACCTACAATGTACACCAAATTCATTTTCTATAGTTGGCTCCTCTAAAACCAAGAGTCCAATTCGCCCCAACCTGTGCAAAGACCTTGACCCTCGTGTTCATTACTAAATAGTGTTTGGTCCGAGCAATCAAGTGACGCTCCACATGCCACGTTATATGATTGGCAAGCTGAATGACACACTCGTAGCCGGTTGTCCCCATCCTTGTCACATTTTTGGATTGAGATCTGGTTTTAAGAAGAGTTTGACAGGAATAATGAATAAATCGTACTTAGAAACAAATGCATGGTAGATTTCTTTGAGCTCAGTGTGAAAAACATAAGAGTTGTTTTGGATGAAGAAACTTACCCAGCAGGCTAGTCGTTTAGCAGCTCCATCACAATCTCGACCCCTAAAAATGTTCAAAATTTTTCGAGGACCAGCTGGGAATAGTCGGTTGTAGTTGGGCATCACCACTACTTCTTCCAGCTGCTGCAAGATACTTAACTCACTAGGTGCACAGTGTTGTCCTGATACATCATTTTGAAGCACATCTTTGCAAACAGAGAGACTAGGAAGAAGCGTGGAGCTATTCTGGCACGTGTAACCAGCATAGTCAGAACAACGGAACTCACAGACTCCATTGTCACAGACCCCACCGTGAAGGCTGCACTGCTCATCGCAAACAGCTGTGTATCACCAATGGGAACGTTAGCTATCAACCTTAACACATCCTTTGACTGACGTATCATTTAGAAGACAAAGAAAGGAATTCACAATTATAAGGTATAACGAAAAGTAGATGTTGTCAGAATGTTATCTTATGGGATCTGATCAAATTTGAAGTTACAAAATCTTCAACCTAATGGTTTCTTCAAGTACCATTACTTCCAAGCTCGATTACAATTTTATTTTGTTTTAGGAAAGAGGGGAGGCACCCAAAAGATTTTGAGCTGGTTCAACGAACTAAGGTAGCGTTGGGCCAAACAGGGGCTAAGTTGACTACTCCTTTTACAGCATAACTAACATGTGCAAGGAAGGAATCAATTAAACCATGTTACCTGTGGAACAATCAACGCCAGTATACCCGTTATCACATTCACAAACACCATTCCCAAGACACTTTCCACGTCCACCACAATTGCCAGGACAGGAGCCTGAAATAGAAAGCAGAAGTGTGATTACACCAAATAAACCAACTTCCCTCAAGAGATTCCACTATCACAGAGAGTATGGGAGCTCACGTTTGCTACAATCATGACCACCAAACCCAATAAAGCATAGACATTTTCCACCTAAGCAATCTCCGTTGAAATTGCATGAATTGGGACATTGACTAGACAACGAAACTGGATCCACATCACATAGTTCATGGTAAGCTGGGCAGACGAGCTCACCTACAATTGAGGAAAATATTAAGTACACAGAAAGAGCAGATTCATAAATCAACAAAGAGATACTTTAGTGATTGAAGAGAAGTAGCATGATTAATATTTACCATTAAAGCCAGGAAACTGGATAGGTCCACCAGCTTTTGGACAAACTCTCCAAATGCCATCTACTGCTACCTGTGGGAATTTAATCATATATAATAAGCTAAATGTAAAATATCCTTCCCGAGATTCATTCTTTTTTCCAAAATATAATCTGAGCGGGAAGAAATGAACTAGGACAGCTACCTCAGATCTAGCAATCAGATAGAGGCATCCGGAGATTTCATTGCTAACACTTAAAACTCAGAAGATATTAACACGACACTCACCTCTGTAACATTTTTTTATGACCCAGCGCCCAATTTAGTTCATCATATATTATTGACCTCTTTCCTTAAGAGATAATTACAATATTCACATATTCAGATTGGTTCAGCAATACTATTCCATCTTATTTTAGTTTTGATTTTGATAGAATAAATATGCTATTTCCGTATTTTCCAACCGCTTGTTTTACTGTGTTCAAGCAAAAAAAAAAAGGTATAATTACATATAGTATTCCTCTTTTTACCTCAGCATTATTTGAACTATGGCATTATCATGGATGGTTAGATAGCCTTTTAATATTAGAAGGGTAATATTCACAAGTTTTAACAGTTATGCTTCACAAGAATGTAGATATTTCTTGTAGGTACTGAAGTTTATTCCATAGTATGGCTCGATAGAAATAGAATTATCTAGTATATTTTGGTCTAGACATATCGCAAATATTTTAATAACAATTCTAGGCAGATTGCAAATATTACAAACTTCATGCCTTTAGATCTCCAAAATGCAAATTCGAAGATTGAGAATACAAAGGAATGGAAGAGAAAGATATATCCAACTATTATCCTCTCATGGTCAAACGAGCTCTTGAGCTTTGAACCATTCTCTCACATCTCATTTATCATTAATGAGCTAATATCTCTTTCTCAAAAAAACTAATGAGCTAACATACATTATTTTGGATAGGCAACTAAATCAAAACAAAAGATGAACAACAAATACAGCAAAAAAGTAATTACCGAAGTCATACCTCTAACGAATTGTTTGGGCACCTATGCTGATAACAACCATTGCCTTGGGCCATTGAGCCACGTACAAATCCAGAACGCACTAAAGAAGAAGACATGCACCTGTATGGATTAAAACAAAAAACTAGTGAGCTAATATCCGATTAGATATAATCTCCAAAGGCTACAGGTGAACGCCTCACCTTGAACTACTTCCCCTCACTTCACCTAACATCCTATCAGGTGCACGAGCACCATTCGTGTCCGTACACGATCCATCAGAGTAAGCAACAAAATAAGTGCAATAATCTGCCAATGATGACTGACCACCTGCAACAGCCATCCACCAGAAGTTACAACAGAAAGCCAGTTCAAGAAACTTACTAAACCAGTAATGTTGGTTTCAAAATAGTAATTGGCATGCATCCACCCAACAATACTATTAGTCTGACTTGTTTCTCAGAAGTTCAAAGTCGACAAAAAGATTGTGTATCCAAGACAAAATCAGTTTTCAATGACAACGAAATACCAAAAACAAAGGAAGTAAAGAAATACCTTTGTTAGCCTGTGGAAAATAACGAGCCCATTGAGGGAGATCCCCACTATAATTCATAATTGGACAATAACCTTCTGCCTCCCTGTTAAATGTACATCCAGATAACTGGGTAGTGTTACAATGATAGGCTCCCTTCCAGTGATTGCAGGGAAAGGTAACGAAATCTGGTCCTTGGTTGCGTCCCCAATCAAGACGGTCAGCCATGTTATAATTAGCCCGGTACCATCCACTGTCCTCAAGTAAAGCAAGAGTCATTTTTGAAACCACTGATCTTGTATCTACCGACCCAGTCATGATCTCATTCATCAATAGCCTTTTCTCCCAATGAGAACCTGCAGCACTTTGTTATTTAAACAATCCATCCATAATTCAAAAAGATATTCATTTAGCAGGATACACTCTATAATGTTGACATATTTTTGCTAAGAAAATGCAGGAGGGTGTATCTCAGAAGAATCCATTCAACATAGAAGATAAATATCAACCTGATGTACCACGTCCGCCTCCATCTTCTAGCTCAAGTCCAGTGAAATTCTCAGAGAATGCCTGCAGTGTTAAACTGGTTAAGGGAATTCTAACTTTGATGGGTTTAGCTTTGCCCATAAATTTAATGTGGCAAAAAATAACTAGCTAATATAAGCTACAGGAATCAGAGAAGGAATATTGAAGAAAATGAAATACTATAGACCATACCCCATAGTGATGGTGAGCATGCATGATAACTCGAGGAAGCACTACTCGAGTAACCATTCTTCCAAGTTTTTCATCCATTACCAGTTCAGTAACCTAGCATAGAAATGGCAAGTAAATGCACATCAGGCTTCAGCATAACCAGGTCTGAACTAAATGTTAGTGAACCCTCGACTATCTGTAAAAGAGCTTATATGAATGCAAATAAAAACATAAGGGGGCACAGATGCTCTTTCCTAGCGAATAAGGAAACGGAAGAAAATAAGTAACACTGAAAGGATTTTGGCATTTCCGAGCAAGAAGAAACATCCTTTAGAGATGTTGGAGAAAAGACTAAGAGCAGGGGACTCAAGGCAAATACTAGATCCAAACGGAACTTGAGATAGGCCACAACACTTATCATAGAGAAAAGGCAATGTTTCGCTTTGCAGAATCCTATATGCCCTGCGACAGAGATGTTGGAGAAAAGACTAAGAGCAGGGGACTCAAGGCAAATACTAGCTAGATCCAAACGATATTTGAGATAGGCCACAACACTTATCATAGAGAAAAGGCAATGTTTTGCTTTGCAGAATCCTATATGCCCCGCGAAAGAGACAAGTAATAGCATACAAGAGGACAGAGCACCAAAAGATGTGGAACTAGTAGGAATTAAAGAAGTTTGGGAAAGTTTTGAGCATCATTCACAACTTCTAGTTATCCAAATAAATTATTTGTAAGTAAGTTTTGCTATGGTCTTCCAGTAATAAATAAATTGAAGAGAAAAAGCTCCTACTTTGGAGCATAATGTGGACTCCGAACATCATACTTGGCAATCAAAGGAGAAGGGATAAAACACAAGAGTAAGTTTAGCCCCTTTACTACATCATTTTAAAAATTAGCCCCTTCAGATCTCTTCCACCTTCTGGTCTCATTTTTTCTTTATTCCAACTTGTTTAACCTGACTAGTGGATTGTGTTGCATTCTTGAGAAAATAAGATTGAATCAGTAAGTTAACAGAAGCTGATCTTATCAACTGACAACCATATGCTTAACAAAAACAAAAATTCAATTGACAAATATGCTTGTTCTCAAAAGACAACAGAAGAACCAACTCGCGGACACAATTGACCATATAAAAGAACAAAATATGTAACAGGTCTCCAAAATCTCATAAAAAAGCCCTTCTCTATTGGAGATAATTATAAATTACAAGAAAAGAGTAATTTTCTTTTCTACAGTATAGCTAACACAAAGATATCACTATTTATGTGAATATAGAGTCTATCTTGCGCTGTTTGCTCCTTTACTTGGAGCGGCAATACATATAACTTCTCCTGCGTGAAAACATTTTACAAGAGATCACTACTGCAGGGTGAGGGAGATTGTTGCAGTCTATGAACTCTTATTAACATGAGTTTCTACTGGTGCCCCTCTGCTTGGTTATAGCACATGCAAAAATCAAAATTACCTGACTTCGCCTACGTTTTCTCTCATCACGAAAATGAGCAAAGGCATGAGGATCAAATCCAAGAACGTGCATTACTTCATGTATCAAAGTAGCTTGAAGTAAGGTTTCCGCTTCAGCAGTTAAATGTCGAGGAGCTACATTCACATGCCCTGAAACCAGAAAATCTCAGTTTAGCTATGGTGTCTATGAAAATTTCTTGTGTATTGACATGCTTTTGTTCACGCAACACTCACCAGCAACAGCACGACCCCATTGATCACGCTCACAAGCTACAGCCCATGCAAGAGTGTTGCCTGTTGTTGGCCTTGTAGTCACAAGAAGAACCAAATCCGCATGTGCAACACCCTCTGAAGAATACATGGAGAAAATATGATAATTGAAACATGACAATGATGAACTAAACAGTAAACGAAAATATCATAATCAAATGAGGAAATCCAAGCAGCTGATAATCGAATAAAAGTACCTTCAACATATTTTCTTGGGAGTTGTACACCTCCATCTTGTCCACAAGCAGAATATCCACTTAACCGTAGGTTTCCCTTAACTGGCTCAACAGATAACGCTCTTTTAAACCAATCCGCTGTCTGCTCGAGGGCCTGTATTGCAAATTGCATCCGGTTAAAATCAAAGGCCTTGGCTATCAAATACTACTTACTGGCATTAGAAATGGCATTGTGTGACAGAAATAGCCTTATCAGGAGAAGAGAATAAACCTTGCGAAGGCGATGCCTTTTGTCCTCCCCAGCTATATCATCTAAGGTACAGTTATACCAGCAATCACCATAAACTGGAGGATCTCCATGTGGATTACAAGAAGATGTACCAGAAAAAGAAGCACCTGGTGGCTCCCCAAGCTAATTAGAAAGAGAATTGATGATTTAGTAAGGACAAGAATCAAATTTCTCAAACACACTTTTCAACTGATGATAAGTACTTACCTTCACAATGTCGCCGACTTTTTGACAATCTCTCTCAGATGAATGACCGACAGCATCATAATTCAAAAAGATTCTGATCGGTTGCATGACATCATTTTGTTCTTTGGAAATTTCAAGTAATGCCCTACCTCTACGGTGAGGGGGATTTGAAGCCACAGACTCCTCATACACCTGAGGAGTGACAGAATACACTTGCAAACCAGGTCTTTTCCTTTGTTCAATTATCTGATCATGGATACAAGAATGGGAAATGCTACTCTTGTCTTCATTCTCAAAGTCTTGTCTCAATAATTGATGGTCCGAGAAAGTTGCTAAACTGGTCTCTAGACACAATAGTATAAATAGGACCTAAGAGAAACAAAAAAACATCAATCAGAATCTAGCTTGCATTACCTATATGCTGTCCCAGTAACACTTAAACAATTGGAGCACGAAAAGAATTATGTCACAAGCAAATTAAGATTAAGGAGTAGATGTTCATAATCTGTAATGAACAGCTATCTCTAAAATCTACATCAACACTCAAAATTCCATAAGCAGCTCAAACCAAAATCAACTTTTTTTTCAGCTCCACAAGCTTACTGAAGCTAATCAAGAACCTTAAGAAACTAACTCTTACTCCAAGCTGAATAAAGTCCATGACAATCAGTGGAAATACAGGAAATAACCCCTCAAGCAGAAAGCCCCAATCTTTAAACCACAAAAGAAGGAAACTTTTACCCTTATTTGAGCCAATTACTCAAATATAAGTAGTTGAACAAAATACCCATTAACCAAAATAAAGAAGAATGAAAACTAAAACTTCATAAGGAACTAGAAGATCTTATAAATGGAAATTACCATAAAAATGAAACAAGTTTTCAAGGGGAAAACAGCAAAAAGAAACTTTCTGAATACTTCAAACTTCAGCAGATCCAAAATACCCAAGTTTCCAACCTCAAAAAATTTCCTCTTTTTAGCTTCAAAATATTTTTTAAACTATCCAAACAGCTTCCCAATAACTCATACATTCTTACTATTCTTCCTCATCAGCTAACGGCATATAATCCCAAAAAAAAATGAAATAAACCCTAAATCCCCAATTTAAAAAGTCTTACCTGGGGAAAAAATATAGCAAATCTGAGCTTAGTTGAAGAGCTGGATTTAGAATGAACACTGAAAAAAGTACAAGTATTACTTCTACTAGTACCACTACTACTACCACTACTCCAACACCAAATCTTCAACTCCATGAAACGCTGCGTTTAACAAAACAAACCATCAAATCGCCGCCGTAGACGGCGTTTCTCCGATCGATTCCGTTTTCCAAAAGAAATGCAGACCCCTCCACATTATACAAACAGATGTGTGTATCTACACCCCTCTGAGATGAAAAGATTGAAACTTTATCAATCTTGACCACACCCTTTTTGAAAATAAACAACAATGAGAAGAAAAAAATCAAAAAAAAAACTCAGTTCTTGAATATATATGAACTGGGTTTTTCTTGGTTCTGGGAAAAAGGGACTACTATCTTAGCTTCTTGTTAAACAGTGAAACAAAAATCTGTACATTTTGTGAAAGCAAAGTTTCTTGTATTTGTTTGGACACTGAAAAATTAATAAAGAAGAAATATTCAGAAGATGATATGAAAATTGTGTATAATTTTAATATATATAAAGTATACTATATAATAAAAGTGAATAAGAATAGGTAAGGGTGGGTGGAGTTAGATCGTAATATTTTATTTTGATTAAATTAATATTTTACGGAGTATATGTTTTTTTCAATGAAAAAAGTGGTATAAAATACCATGGTTTTTAGAAAAGTAACCTTGCCTTTTCTTGAAACTACTGAAATACCATTGCCTTTTTGTTTCCATTACAAACTGAGTGGCTTAGACAAAATTTGTTCATACTCGAGTCTAGTCGTTTTACTTTCATAAGATAGAAATAAAATTGTACTTGTATCATTTTTTTAAAATTTTTATCTTTGAAATTATATTAAATATATAGTTATTGTGACGAGAGGGAGTTGCTCGAATGGTAAGCACTACTCACTTTCAACTCGAAGGTTGCGAGTTTGAGTCACCAAGGGAGCAAAAGGGTGGAACTCCTAGGGAGTGATTAAAAAAATATATAGTTATTGTTATTGTATATACTTGCTTTGATATATTTTATCTAGCAGACTTTACTATTTTCATAATTCACTCGTAAGTTATATGGAGTAAATAATTACTATTTTTATAATATAAATGTCATTTGATATGCTCTATTTGAATCAAGTAACTTTAAAAATAAAAATCTACTAAATTTTACTATTTTTAAATTTCACCACCTACATTATTATTATGATAAGTATTCTATTTCTCGTATAACTTCTATTATAATTTCAATATGAGTGAGTAGATTAAGATTTCACTAATTGACATTTGAGTAAATTGTTTGTTAATTATGATTTTTGTTTTATTGATATTAAATTATGTGACATAACAAGATATTAATAATTATATGGATATATATTTTATATAATTGAGAATATATGTTGTTGTCCAAATTTACATACGTGACAAAACAAAATATAGGTAGAAGTTTCATAAAAGGGATACACCAAATCAACAATAGGAAAGTTTGTTGTCAATTAGCTAATTAGATAAACTAATTGGGGTTTTATAATAATTCTTTTGTCACAGCACTAACAACTTTATTTTATAGACATAAAAAAAATAATGGAATATATCCTACATAAGAAAAATATGAAATGGGTTGAAATTAAAGTTTTAAACGTGTTAGTATATTTACCTTAGGATTGAAGTTTTGCAAAGTTGTTTTATACATATACACATTAATGAAAAATATAAATAGCTTCTACAAAATAGTCTTTTTGTTCTGTAATAATAAGAATAAGATATGTATATGTTATTCTCTTAAATTCTACTCCCTCTGTCCCAATTTATGTGACTTATTTTTCTTTTTAGTCAGTCTCAGAAAGAATGACACATTTCTATATTAAGTAACAATTTAACTATAAAATGTATATTTTACCCTTAATGAAATAATTTACAACCACACAAATTTCTATCATTTATTTTGGACCACAAATTATAAAAGTTTTTCTTTCTTTCTTAAACTCCATTTATTTATATAATGTTGAATTAAAATATATATATGGACAATAATAAATATATAAGTGATCTTTATTAATTTCTAAGATACTGGAAAAAAAAATTCAAAGATATCACTTATTTTGAAACAAAGAGATTTGTTTCGAAGCATAAATCTTGCAACCTTTTAATGAATAGAGTATATTTGGGGAAATTTACAACCTTAATTTGGAAACTAATTGCATTTAAGGTTTGTACTCCTTCTCTTTTCGTCCTTTCTAAAAAGACATACATGGTATAGGTTACTAGTTGATTAATCAATAATTAATTCAATATATAGGATTAGCACGTAACTATAAACACCTCTAATATAAGATACTATTAAACTAATAAAAAATAGGGAAAAGGCCTTATATACCCCTCAACTTTGTCATTTGGAGTTGATATGCTTCATGTTATGAAAATGGTTCATATATACCCTTACCATTATACAAACGGCTCACATATTCCCCTAACGTTACAAAATGAGCTCACATATACCCTTCATTTAACGAAAGTGAAAAAATTAATTTTAAATTTATATTTTTTACTTTTAATTTTAATTTTCTTAAAAATTATTTAGGGGTATATATGATTCTTCTAGCAAAGTTCAAGGTATATTTTAATCTTTTTCATACATAAATTATTTTTTGACTTCATTGATTATAATTATTTGAGTAACTTATTCTTATTTTATTTTTTTCTTTCATTCCTTAGTATAAAGAAAAAAATTTAAAACTATTTTTGTGGCTATATTATAATTTAAATCTATTTTTTTTGTCTATATTGTAATTTAATTTTTGTATTTGAAGAAACAAATTTGGTCATCTATAATAAGTTTTACAAGAATATTAGTGAAACATAAATAAATTTGACCATCAAAATAATAAATCTAAATTAGTCATTGAAACAAAAAAAGTCAAAAAAAAATATATATATGTTTGAGGAGGATTAAATATACTCATATGGGATTATATCTCTTTTTTAAAAAATAATAAAAAATTAAATGAAAATTATTTGTTTTCATTTCCGTTAGAAGAAAAGGGTATATGTGAGCCATTTGTATATAAGTAGAGGTATATATGAGTCACTTTCATAACGAGGGGTATATCAGCTCTAAATGACAAAGTTAAGGGGTATATCTGTAACATCTCGCACCTAGAAACGACTATAAAGAGTTTAAAATATGAAAATATTGATTTTTGGAAAGAATAAGGAAATCTGGAAATTTTGTCTAAGTTAAGAAAGTGAGTTTTGGCCATTTTCAAACGGCCATAACTCCTAGCTCAAGAAGATTTAGGAGCAGATCTTGATATGGTTGGAAAGCCCTTGGAGATATCTTTCCAACGCCGCCGAGTTTGCAAAATTCCGACATTGTATGAGTAAGATATGTCTTCCGGAAGTTGGGCTGTTGGATTGAGGAAAGGCTCAATCCGGATTTAGGGAAGGGCAAAGTAGTCTTTTCTCTAATTAATTTCCTAATTCGTTTTTAGGGATTTATTGGGGTAAAAGCTTATTTTGGTCAGATTAGAAAATTATATTCACGCTTAGGGCTTGGAGAAAAGAGCAAGGAAGAAAGAAAGGGAGAAAAGCCAAGATTCCGTCAAGCTTGCGAGTGGAATTCGTCGGGGGTGATCCCTATTAAGGTATGTGAGATTTCTTTCGTGTTGGGTTAGTTCACCCACACACTAACTGGTTTCAATTCAGCAATTTGGAGTTGTTTGAATGTTAAGAAAGTGAAGTTCCTGAAGAACATTGTAGAATTCTTGTTGGTTGAATTGTTAATGCTTGGGGGTTGATTTGATTCATGTTTCCGGGCTGTTTTTCGAGTTAGATTGATGGTGTATTGAGGGTATAATTGATCCTAAGTGTTTGGGGAAAGAACTAGGGAAGATTGGAGGGTTTAGAGATAAAAAACGAAAAAGAAAATCGGGGATTTTCTGGGCAGGGGCTTGGGGTGTCGCGCCTGCCAGAGCGCCACAAAAGTTCCTCTGAACATTGGCCTCTGGCGCGTCGCGCCAGCCAGAGTCCTCTGAAGGTTGAGGGCTGGCGCCCCGCGCCTCTCAGAGAGCCAGGGACGCCAGTTCTTCTCATTCGTTCCCCACCTTTTCGTACTAGTTTCTAAGCAATGTACCTACATTTTCTAGTTGATTCCAACCCTCTAAGGTACATCTAAACATCATGAAATCATCCATAAACATGAGATCATGAACCTTGAATCCATAATCCAATTCAAGGAAAGTTAAGATCAAAGTCAAAGAAGTTAAGAAGCAAGTCAAAGCAAAGTTTCTTAAAGTTTTCAAGAGTCTTTATTAAACGTTTCAACTTCGTTTTAAGGCTCAAGTTTCAAGTAAAGCAAAGAGTTAAGAGTTGAGTTCATTTCTCAAAAGTTATTAGGGAACTATGTATTCCCAAAGAAGTTTATAAATGTTTTCACATTTGAGCAAAGAAAAAGGAACGTCGATTCCAAAAGAGCCTTTGGGCTAAGCTTTGAGCAATTATCTCAAACTAAAGAAAGAGGTGTTTAAAACACATATGAGCTAAAGTATATTTTGGGAGTAGTATTGAGCACCGAATTGGGGATACGAGTTCATATTAACTCAAATCTCCATAAGAACCATGTGGCCAACATGGGATCTAACAGGTCATACTTTTTAGATGATCACGTAAGTTAAGCTAGTGGATCCACTAAATTAAGTAAAGTCCTATATCAAGGCAAGGTATAGGATGGTCCTTGGGCAACGCGAGGTAAAACGTTATATCATCACTAGGGCTCATAGTGGTGGTTGTCAGTTAAATAATCTCCCACAAAAGTGATATTACTTTTATATACAAGTAAAGTTGAGTTTGTTATTGCTTTATCTTTAACGAACTAAGTTGTTTACACTGTTTTACAAGCTATATATATATATATTGCATGTGTCTTATTGCTTTATATTGAGTTCAGTTATTCATGAGTTAAACAGAGCCAAGGTAAGTGTTCATTTGTACTCCTTTCAAGCTTAAGTTGTTGTTTAGCAATCCAACTCGCATACTCGTACATTCAATGTACTGATGCCAGTTAGCCTGCATCTTATTATGATGCAGACACAGATAACCAGGATCAGTATCCAGCACGTCGTTGATCCAGTTGAGCACTCCAGAGTCAGTGGTGAGCCTCCTTGCATTCCGGAGGACTCTTTTATTTCGCTTTCCTGGTTTTTCTTTATTAGGATGTTGTGGGGTCTGTCCCAACATCCATCTCAGTATTATAGAGGCTTCATAGACAGTCAGACAATTAGTATTGAGTTTCCCATTTATGTATTTGTAGATACTTTGTTTTGAGACATAAGTTGCCATTTTGGTCAAGATATTATCATTTAAACTATTGCATTGAGTTTATTCTGTTGAGTTAAGTCTTCCGCTGAGTTAAGTAAGCCAGGCCAAGGGTCCGCTTGGGGTCAGCGATGGTCTCCGAGTGCCGGCCACTTCTAGGGTGTAGGCTCGGGGCGTGACAATATCAGACCCTTTTCCCTAAAAAATATGATGAAATTATAAATATTTTTTCATTTTGCAATAAAATAATTCAAATTCAAATCTCATATATAAAATCAATCGCTCCAATTAAACGAATGTTTTTAAAAAGAAATATAAATAAAGATAGAATTATCCTTCATTTAGGAAAAAAAAAAGGGCATCTACTTGTCAATAATACAACCAAAAAGATGGGTCCTCAATAATTGTCCCTACAATTTAATTTTAATTTAAATAGATCTATTATAATGTAACTATTTTTCATATTTATAAGTACAATAATTATTTTTATTATTATCATATTTCGATTAATTTAAATTGGTGATAAAGACTCATTTAAAAAGAGAAGTGCTTTATATCAAGATCTGTTTCATATCTACGAGACTCAAAGATAATGGCGGAGCTAAATTTTTTATTAAGGGAGTTTAAAATTTGAAAAAGTAAACACACGAACTAATCAAATTGAGCTCGACACTACTATATACACATAAAAAATAATTTTAACCATCTATAAATAGTACTATTTTCCATCAAAAGACATTGGATCAACCCCTAATAGTATGTTGGCTCCGCCCCTGCTCAAAGAATGAAGGAATTATATCCATCTCACCGTAACTTATGTTGGTCCCGGCTAAAAGATTAAGGAGTGTAACAAAATAAAATTAGAAATTTTAGAATTGTAAAAAAAATAAAATTTTAAAACATAGTAATAATATTAAATGAAAATCATGTCACAGACACGTTTGCCTAATATTTTGTTGTACAATTATTTGTCGGTTAATTTATTGAGTCAGTCAAACGGCTAGAGCTAGTGGCTGAATTTTATTTATTATATATACTACAAGAACGGTCATTAATTTACTAAGCCACTAATATAGGTTTTAATTGGGGTAATTAAACTACAATTATTTTTTTACTAATTCTGTTTGACTACGTTACTTTTAACGTATAATTCTCTAGCAGTTGTCGACTACACATATTTTTTTCCTTTTTCAATTCACGTTATATACATTATTTTACGTTATATACTATGATTTATATTGTATTGGCTTGTTAAGAATTCTCATGTTTGAAAAATGACAGTTATGAAAATGAGAATGTTGATGATAAGATCAGAAACAATGTTATTAATGACAAGGTGTGTATGGCGTTTGTAGAGGATAAAATGAGGACAGCGGGAGATGGTTAGGACAAGTAAAAAGGAGACACGCATCTGTCTCGATATGGAAGCGTAAGAAGTTAGCTTTAGTAAATTTAAGGAGAGGTTGAGGTAGACTATTGAAGAGAGATAATTAGAAAAGACATTACTTTATTTTTAACACTCAAACAAACTTTTAATCAAGTACAGACGAATTTTATTCAACTCATCACCACATCTCTTGATGTAGTTAGACTATAGTTTTTTTCTTTTTTTCTTTTTTGATTTCTTATCTAGTGAGTGATATTCATATTGGAGCACGATTAAATTTGAATTAAACATTTTTTTTTAAATAATTAATTTTTTAAATATTGCTTATGGTTAATTAAAAATAAAATGGAGCTTATTTTCTGTTGGATTTTTGGTCCACAAAATGAGTGTTAGTAGTTAGTTACAGCTCATCCACCCTGGATAAATGCAAATTGTTTAATAAGTATTATTATTGATTGTGTACTAATAATCAACCAAATGTCATAAATACAGTAAATGCCGTAAAAACGCCTTTGTTTGATCCAATTATCCAACTCCCAGCCTACGAAAGTGGTAGTGAAATAGAATAAAATTCTTAGTTTTTAATTAGAGATATTGTATTTGAATTTTATATAAAAAAAAAAGAAAATCTTACTTTTTAAAGTCTCTTATATAGTATTGTAATTTCAGAATAATAAAAACCTCAATATAAATATCAGACATAATACGCATATATTTTCAAAGTCTTTCTATTGTTTAATTTATCCATTTCACCTCGAATTTCAATCAATCATGTTTCTAATATTAGCGTTGTAAAATTATCTTCAAGTCTTTGAGTGTATTTTAGATATCTCAATTTCAAATTAACTAGATTATTAAATAATTAAATTTTAAAAGTCATTAGCCTAATTTTGAATGTCTTCTTAAACATAAAATTCATTACGAATTTATGATATTGATTATTTAGACTTATTTGTGTAATTAAAAGTAATATAAGATATTATACAAGTAAAAATGATACTCTAATTGACATACTCAATCAATTGATTTTATTTTTAAATATTTCTACTAATTCTAATAGTTTATGTAACAATTGACTCAATTGAAAAAGTTTTCAAAATTAAAATTAAATAAAAATTTATCCAAGATCTAAACATTTGGGATGATGTAGAAACGTAGAATAATTTATATATGTCTACTAATATCTTATAAATATTACTTGAATTATTACAAATCTCTTCACACCGTTTGTTTTATTGTACCGTCACTAAAATATATAATCTCGATAAATAAAATTGGTAGGTAGAGTTCCTATATATTGACGTAGGTATGTTATGCAACTAAGTGAAAGTATTTAATACCATTAATCTTTTTTCTTTTAAATATACTTATAAATTTGATTCAACAGAAGTGATTGCTATTGAAATTCAATACAGAGGATTAGAGGATTGTTATGAGTGATATTTATGATGTTATGTTGGCGATTGACAATAAACTTACTTTTTATCTTTGTCATATTTTCTTCATATTGGGTAATAAACAAAATTTAGTTTTTCACCTTTATTTTATCTTCATCAGCTCCACGTGAGTAACAAAAGATTTCATAAAAATAATTACAGTTCAAAACACTGAAAATGGATAATATGTTTTGATGTACGACTTGAAGTATATCTTTCTGTAATAACATCTCACAATCTATAATAAAAAAAATATTTAAAATAAATGGTAAATAAGCAAAGACATGAAAATGGGTAACCCTTTTGTTTTAATTAAAGATGATACAATCCTACAAACTATTACTTATTACTTTTTGAATATATAAACAAAAAAAAAAATTATAACAAGCAATCAGTTTTATAATTTGGCACGACTTAAAATCATTGATAAAAGGGTAGTTAAAGTTTGGTGTTTTGTTTACCTAAAAAATCCCCCATCATGCAAAAATTCAATAGTATCTTATACTATGGTTAATTTAATAATAAAATGAGTCTTATTTTCTGTTGGATATTGGATTCTTGGTACACAATATGAGTGTTGCAGTTAGTTACAACTCATCAACCAAAGATAAATAAATGTAAAATTGTTTAAACAATTTTTGGTTATGTAA
This sequence comes from Solanum acaule, assembly GCA_036250505.1. Classification (NCBI taxonomy): domain Eukaryota; kingdom Viridiplantae; phylum Streptophyta; class Magnoliopsida; order Solanales; family Solanaceae; genus Solanum; species Solanum acaule. The sequence goes on along the minus strand of JAJOOR010003655.1, from coordinate 8,527 downwards.
TTAATTATTAATTAACCAAATGTCATGAATAAGGAAATGTCGTAAAAATTAAAACACCTCTATTTGGTTCAATAATTCAATTCCCTTCACTTAAACGTCAACTCCAATTGACTTATATTTGGAAAAAAAAAAGTACATTTTTTTTAGTTATGGTTTAGTACTTTGTTCTTTTTGGGAAAGTAAAATTAGAGGTAGACCATTTGCATTTTTATTTGCAATTTTCAACTATGAGAGACAAAATTGGTACTCCACTATTTAATTTAGAGGGTAGAATTAGAGCTAATATTACTCCTAGTAAGAAAATAATTAAGGTTAAAACTTAAATTTATTGGCTTCTATAGGTTGCCAAACCTATATTAAAGTTTCTTAATATTTCTATAGGCTGCTCTCTAGTCACCCAAAAAATAGCCCTATATGATAATACTATGTTTTTTTTATTTATTTATAATTATTTTACTGCATAAAGGTTTGAATAGAAGTGTTGGGATAATATTTTTTTCATTTGGAGAGGGTAGACATCTTAATAAGAAGTAGGAAGAGAATATAAAAAAGAACCTAAAAGATAAATGTCTTCTTTTAGATTATTCTTTTTTCACACTTAATCCATGTTAAAAGAGAAGATTAACAAAGCTAGAAAAGAAAGAGAGAACTAATTAACGAGAGAGAGAATTCCCAAATGATAGAAATATCTAGAACAATTCTCAGTCATTTGTTGGTAAAAATGATCTTTTCATTTTGTTTCTCGACAAATTAAAAGTTTGACCATTAAAAACTAACTTAATAAAGTTACAACTATTAAACTATAACAACTCTAATATCTTTTTTGAAAAATTAGATTCAAACCAAACTGCAAGTAGAGCAAAGTTAGAGCATAAGCTACGAATTCGACGATCAAATTCAATAATTTTTGTTTTAAATTAAGTATTTGTCTTAAAAATTTATCGAATATATATATAAATTATTAATTTACAATTCAAAACTCATAAACTTTAAACTACTGTATAGTTTTACTTCTGACCGTAATAACCTTGTTTAAATAAATAAAATCATGTAAATTAATTATTTGGAAGTAAAATGCATTGTATTGGTGCAACAAAGCAAAATAGTTCGTTATAAAAGTGCATTGAAAGATTAATAATAGAGTAGGGAAAATAGGATGACAAACAAAAATGAAGTGCCATAAATGTTTGGCCCAATTTATATAAAAAATGCAAAGATGTGGGGTTATCCTAATCCACTTTACAATTAAATTCGAAGCTTTTTTTTTTTGTTATTAAACAAAAAATAAACGAAAAAGACTAATGAGAAAAAGTAGAGAATGAGTTGTAAGGTCTTTCTCTCTATATGAAAAAAAAACTATATATTTTTTCTTCTTTTAATTATTACACTTTGTCTAAAATACAAGGACAATAAGTTCGAATGTTGGGTCCATGCATTAAATTTAAGTATGATTCGTTCAAATATAAAAAAATGTTACTTAATTTTTGAAATATAATCTACATAGTTAAAAACAACTCATAAGAGAATCAAATATCACAATTTATACCAAACAACACTTAAATAATTACAATAATAATGTAATTTCATAAGTGGAGTTTGGACTGAGAGAATGACGTTTAATATGCAGCCTTACCTCTATTGTATGAAGATAGAAAATTTATTTTCAATTAACATTTGACTCAAGTATGAAAAATAAATATAATAGTGAATAAGTCATGCTGAAAACAATGAAGAAGAGAACATGTACAACAATAATAATACGATAACTGAAGCAAAAGAAACAGCATAAAGTACTTTATTCGAATAATAAAATAGCATGAGAGTAAAAATAATAACACTGATAAGGAAACTAAACAAGACTACCTACAACCTATTAACCTTCTATCATAATCTTCGGTCTGTGTATCTTCATAGTATTTAGGATGGCGTGTCATCAATAAGCTACAAATATCATGTCATGTCAATTCACCTCTCCTCAATACTTTTTCGATTTACCTCCGCCTCACCCTACCTCTGTCCCATAATTTTGCAAAAAGCACTTACATTATGATTTTTAACTACTAGGAAAGTGATCTTAATCAAAAGTACTCATTGCTTTGTTCTAAAGCAATTCTACTTCTAATAATTTAATTTGTTTATTTATATATTTATTCGGTAATCATTATGATTAGTCTTCAAATATATAAGTTTCACACTTCAAGCGGCGCTGAAAAATTCTATATATTTTTTAAGTATTTCGCAAAAAATATCCAATACTATATAGTAATTCATTAATTGAGGATAATTAAGGGTTAAGAAAATGACACACATTTAAATATAATTATTGTGAAAGATTGATCAAATAATCAGTCGTAGTTGGTCTAATAAACAACTGTATATTCTATTTGAAAGGTATCTTTTGGGGGTGCATTAGTTTAATCCATAATTAATTAATTAGTAAAATAATATGAGTTTCGTTTACCAAATATTTAATTGGTACATATTATATAGGGTCTCTTATCCAATTAATTAACATTTTGTAGACAAAATTTGTATGTTAATTTGTCTGTTACCATCTGTGTCGTTTATTACGCCGTTTTGGAGTTTGGATTAAACATTTAATTAGATTATGATAACGTGTTTGGTATTCAATTGATACTTCAAAATTCAAATTAGCAATTTCATCGTACTGTATTATATTCGCGAGTCGAGGATTTATCGAAAACAATCTTTGTATTTTTGTAATAATAGTAAGATTTGCATATATTTTATCCTTTTCAAATTTCACTTTATTTTTTTAAGACTACACTCAATATACATATGTTATTGTTATTATATTGTATAATCAAACTAAAAAAAGAATGTACTCCCCATGTCTAACAATACTTATCCACTATTGATTTTGCAGTTTGCACACTTTTTAAAAAACTATAAATAAAAGGGTAATATTATTATATCACCCTTTGAATATAATAAATACAATGTGTTGAAAAATGTAATAGAAAAATGAATATAATTAATGATAAGGATAAATTAAGAACTACGTGTAAAATTAACCATTAATTTTATAAAGTGAACAAATATTATTGAATATCCCAAAATAGTATAGTAGACAACTATCGTTGGACGCAAGGAGTATTATCCAATAGTCTGATTTTGTAATTCTTTAGAAATTTGTGGTTCACGTCTAAGAGATCTTTATTACACATAAAAAAAATTGAATAAAGTAATTTTCTCCTAATTAATAAGTAAGTGGCCATGAAATCATTTTCACAAAATTACTTAGCAGCCAAATATGAGCATTATGCCTTTGTTGGTTGGCTATCTGAACTCTCACCTTGTTGACGAGGATTCGATTCTTCATATTGTATCCCCCTTCAATTTTGAAAAAGTCAAAAATATTTTTTCATTTAATAATTATTTTAGATAATTGAGGTTTTGTTCAAACTTTTAGAGAAAAAATAAATATTTTTTTAATAGTAACATAAGTTGAAAAAGTAGTTATTTTCCATAAATACTTTTGAAACTTTGATCAAGGACAAGTTTCTAGGCTGATTTTTAAATAGATTGAACAGACACAAGCTACTACTATCTAAAAATCTTTTTCTCAAAAAACATTTTTTAAAATAAATTGATCTTACAAATTTAATCCAACATGCTAGTACTAATCTACATATCAATTAAGCAAATGTTAATGTGTTTAGAACAATGTTTAATTAGTAATTATCACTCTCATCACGTTTTCTTGTACATCACTTTTTCTTGTATTTATGTTTTTTATTTATTTCCTTATCCAATATCAACATGGACTATAAACATATTGGAGTGCTATTTGATGCATCACCATTCACCAACAATATTACTCGCGGATAGAAATGGAGTCAGACTCTTAAATTTATAAATATATATCATAATTTTTTTATTTATCAAGTTTTAAATAAACACCTTATATATGTATACCAAATATTTTTTTACATAAATAAAAATATTTAAATTAAAATTATTTAATTTTATCGAACTCGTAACGCTCCACCCTAATTGTGGGAGTAGGGACTTGCACATGTTAAGTAAGTGTTACGTTACCACTTTACCAATTGCAACTCGCAAATCGGTGGTTGGATAAACACAAGACACTTTTTGGTCCACCTTCCATTGGTTTAATGTAATTATTATTAACCATTTTTATTTATTTAAGAAATAATATTGTTGCTAATATATAAGATTAAATAATTGCAACTATGTATATATATAATTCTAATAGAAAATAATGAGTTTAATTTTTTCACTGGCTACTCGATACGGGTTAATAGCAGATCTAGAGCACAATCTATTGCTTTACGTGGATTTTTATAGTTTTTGTTTAAACTCGATCTATAAATATTTATTACTCTCTTCATTTCATTTTATGTGACACTTTTCGGATTTAGAGATTCAAACAAGTCTATCTTTGACCGTAAGTTTTCATAGATTTTTTAAATATTTTGAATTATCAATTATTGTGACTTATAGTATTTTTTACGTAATTTACAAATATATAAATTTCATTTCAAAAATTTGAAGATATCATGCGCAAATTCTCGGTCAAACTTAAACTGTTTGACTCTCGAAAAATGAAAAGTGTTACATAAATTAAGACAGATGAAGTAATAGTTGAAGTGAACTTAGTTATTGTTTATAACTTTATATTAACTTAGATTGTTGTGAAATTCATAAACTTAAAGCTTTAAGTTCGTCTTTATCCTGTTAGGTGGACTATGGTACGAAAGTTTTTTTTTAAAAAAAATTATTCAATATATTGGTAAATATTTTTAATAAATCTTAAAAGAAGATTAAATACTTTATTAGTGAAAAAACTATGACGCTAGTGATTAAAGAGGTCGATAAAAGCAAGTTAAAGAGAACGACAATTAGGTTTTTAAGCTAACAAGCTATTTAAAATAGATAAAATATTTTATGAGGCATCATGTAATATATGTTTTTGGGCCTTAATAACGATATCTCTTGAAAGATTAATTTCAAATGTCCGTTATGTCAAAAGTGCACATGAATTAGATTGTGATAAGTTTCACACTAATACTTGTCATTTATATAAGTATCATTGTATAAGTAATATTGACTCTCAAGATAGAAATAAAATTTGTGTATATTCTACATTTTTCATACCACACTAGTGGATTATACCAACATGTTGTTGTTGTTATTATTGTACAAGTAAACTAAATATCATAGGAAGTTTTCAACTATTCTTAGCTTATATATTGAATATCAAATATCTAATCTTTATCTTTTTTCAGATTCTCCAAATCAAAAAAATGGATGATGTGGTGGCCCTTTTCAAAATAAGAAATTATAAACATGGAGGGTCCAAATATTATAAATTATTTATTATTGTATACATAAGTGGGTCATCAGTTTGTTGAATATACATGAAGCTGGTGGCAAATGCATATGCAGTTAGTACCAAAAATTTCTTGCCACTTTTTATTTTGGGACCCTTTTTCATGTACAAATGTGTGTGTTATTATTGTCGTATAAATATTTGAAATATCTATCAATTCATCATCACATCTTTTATTATGTGTCAGTTATATGTATTGATTCTATAATTATATACCAATGGAAGGGTAAAAGTTTACTCGTCTTAGTGTTTGTACCAACTACCAAGTCAATAGATATATAACTTAATAAATACAATTTTATTGTATACGTCAATGGTGCAGGGTTTACATAGGGGCAGAGTCAGGTGGAGTGAAAAGGGTTTATCGAAACCTCCATAAAAGAAAAATCGCATTATTTATACATGAGTAAATTTGGTTATATGTATATATATATATATATATATATATTAGATGTTGAATTCCTTTGGATTTCTTCATGTTTTATTTTTATGTATTTTGAAACCTCTTAATGAAAATCTTTGTGCCGCAACTGAGTTCACATTGTCAATGAGAGTTTCTCATTTTTTTAATATTAAAATTATTTTTATTATTTAGAGGCATATCGACATACAAAAAATTAGTACTAGAAGGGATAGGGCTTTTAGCATAATTGCCGCTAAAATAATCACAATTGCTAGTCAAATATATATAAGAAGTAGATTATTATTATTTTGACAAACGACTATACACCCGAAAGAAAAAGGTACATGGGGCACTTTGGATTACAAATGGGGGCTATCGTAAAAGAACAATGAGCCCACTTCGAATGGACTTAAAGTCCACAAGGACGATAATAATGGGCTGGGCTAGAAAATTGCTCCATTGTTCATTGGAAAAATCACTTACATGTACCCTTTTTAAAAAATATTTATGTCATTTGTCAACATTATTCTTTTAACCATATATAACAATTTGGCTGAATGACAGTATTTCTAAAAGTTGCGAATGACAACACTTTTTGCTAAGTTTAAAGGAACAAAGTTGTTTTAAGTAAGTATTGCGAAAAGTTGACAAAAATGGTAATAAATTAAAAGTATACTTAAAAGTGGTAATTATTAAATAAAAGACCTTCACTTATGTAATTTTTCCTTATTTTTCATTAATAAGCCCAAAGGTGAATAATCGCGTTATGGTTTATTCAAATTTAAGATAAAATATTTACTAAATCAAATTAAACGAACTGTGATAGAATTTCAAAATTAAACTCACAATGTTCAAATTCTGAATAAGTTTGTTTATTCACTTACCTTATAGGCAATCAATAGAATACGCCCCTTGACATATATTTATCTTTCAAAAACTTGTTAAATACCTACATATTCATACTATGTTGCATTTAATCATGCGATAAGAAATTAATACAATACAATATTATTCTTAAATACATACATATTCATACTATGCTGCATTTAATCATGCAATAAGAAATTAATACAATACTATATTATTCTGTACTCGCTGACTTAAAATCTTCGATCGAACCAAATTCACTTAGATTTTTGTATTCTTCACCTTACCAACAAGCATAAACGCCTTAAAGATAACACGTCTAACCAATTTAGGCCCTCCCCATTCTACCTCAAATTCTTCAACCAATTTTCGTGGTAACAAATCAACTCCTTTTTCATTAGCAGTGTTAATTGCTGATAAAGATTTGAGCAATCCCAAAAACCCATCAAATGAAATATCTTTTTGTATTTCAACTTCAATTGGTTCATTTTCTAAACCTAATCCCACACTTTCAAAAGGAAACGGCAGCGTTTTGTACCCATCAAACGCAAATTTAATATTTGGATGCCAATAAGGAAGTGTTGAATCAAGAAAACTCTTAGATTTTGGATCAAATTCAGGGCTTACATTCATTAATTCATAGGCCCAAACTGCTATTATGCCTCCTGGTCTCCTTAGCACACGATTTACATTCGAGTAGAACCTGGTTTTGTAAAATTTCTTAGCCACAAAAATCAAACTGACAAAGATAATTTCTTATTTTTGCTACAGTTACTAACAATCGTGACAACAATTGTATAAACATCTATAACTTTATGAGTTTTTTCCACATAATAAAAGTTATTGTAGCAATAATAATTTTTTAGGCCACAATGAACTATTTGAACTAAAAATATTGTAGCTAATTTATTTTGCTTCAAGTTATAGAAAATTGTGTCAATAGTCTTTTTTTTCTTTCTTTTTAATTGTGTCAATAGTCAAATGATACAACCATGTCCTTTTTGCTAAAAGATGAAACTTATTGTAACATAAGTAACCTATCGGCCACAATAAATTATTTGAACGAAAATATTATGGTTAAATAAATATTTGTTCAAGCTACAAAAAATAAATAAACGCATTGATACTTGTTGTAGCATGAATACTAATGGCATATAATTAAAAATATTGGTCGTATCGATTTAATACTCTAGTAATTTATAATTTCAATAAATAAGTCAAACCTTGGGAGATCGAACCAGTGAACTGCAGCAGCAACAGTGATCAAATCTAGAGAATTTTCACCACCAACAATTGACACAAGTTCTTCATCAGACATGGAGAGTGGTGTGTGAATATACTGAATTCTTGGGTGTTTTTGTGCATAACTTAATTGATCTTTGCTTACATCTGTTGCTATTACTTTTTTGTAATGCTCAGCTACCTGTCATTAAAATAATAACATTTCCTAAAAGAATACAATGGAAAAAAAATTCTAAAACACTCCGAATAGGAGATATCAAGCTGGATTTAGAATTTCAAGTTTATTGCTTTTATATTTTGGAAAAGTCAGTTTACTGAAGGTGAATATAGAGTAGCGGTGTCGAATTCATTTGACACAATACTAATTATATGTAAAATTTGATAGAATTGCAACAAATGATAGGTTTGATCTGAACACATAATTTTATGGAAAAATTACTTAAATACATAACACTTCTTTACCAATATTTCCCTACTCTTTTACTAAAATACAAAAATCCCTTATTTTCCCCCAATTCAACTTAACCGGATACTTTATTAGTTTAAGTATCCGCCCGTTATTAATTAAAGTATCCGCGCTGCTATATTATGCATCCGCCCGTTAATTAAGTATCCGTGCTGCTAACAACTTAATAATT
>JAJOOR010003654.1:0-28764 GCA_036250505.1 Solanum acaule | reverse complement strand
CCGAGTGGTTCGGCGAGCCCAACTTACCTCGCCTAATGGCTCTTCGTGGCTAATTTTCGGCGATTGTAAGTAGAATTTTGAACTGTAAATTAAGAAGCTTTTAATTTTGTTGTAAGTCTAGAACAGTTTTCTCTGAGTTTTGAGAGAGTTCCTTAGTAGACTTGAAGGCTTTTTGAGACTCAATTTGGAGATTTTTCAAGTTGATTTCGAATTTTCTACGAATTGAAGTATTTTAAAGGCTTAATTACTCTTACCTAGTTGATGGCTAATCGATGATGTTTGGATAAAACCCCAATTCTTGGGGTGTGTTCATGTGATTATGGGTTGAATTAGGTTATGGGTATTGTTAATTACTAGTTTAAATGCTATATTGAAGTGGGTTTAATCATTAGTTGATGTTTAATTTATGAATTGTAGTTGCTAATGCAGTTCCATTTTTGTGTTCTTAGCTTGCTCGAAAGAGAGAGGTTTTAGAATTAAGGTTATTGATTAATGAGTTGTAGGTATTGGGTTGATTTGGGTTCAGCTCGAGAGAGTGAATCCTAAACCCAATGCTACTCATCTTGCTCGAGAGAGAAAATGTATTAAGGTTATGGGATGTTCTTAATTGCTATGCTTGTTGATGTTCGAGAGAAATCACTTGAAGTGGAATAGTTGTTCGAGAGAAAGCTATTTCAATTAGTCTTGCCTACCCACTGATATTTAGCTATTTACTAGTAGTTTTAATTACCTATATATCAAAATTTTCCTATAATCGATCACATACCGAGAATTCTTCTCCTTATTGTTATTTCAAATTGTTTGTGACTGCGTTGTAGTTGATAATTAGACACCAAACCCCCCCCCCCCCCATCTGACATTTGATGTCACCCCTTTTGACTTGTTTAATGTATTTTTTGATAATATCTATTCCTATATCTAGTTAGATCACATTCGTACTTCTTAATTGAACTTTGAACACGTACCGCTCCCTGTGGGATTCGACCCCAACTCATTTGTTGGGTTTTATACTGCTTAACGATTGTTTACACCTAGAATTGGATGAGGTGTGCTTGAAATGTTATTCATCAAAGTAGCGCCACTGCCGGGGAGTGGTGTTGTTTAAATTCTTTTATTGAAGTTGAATTGTGATCTTTGTAGTTATAGTTGAAACTACTTATTTTAGTTTTTGGCTTAGTGTTGATTGTGTTAAACAGAGGAGGAGATGAGCGTTAATGGAAGTAATGGTAGCCAAGTGGGCCACCAAGATGACATTGGGAATCTCAATGATGTCAATGACCCAAACCAAGTGGGTGGTGTTGGTGCCATTCGTGTACCTCCAGCTGAAGGAAACATCGTTTTTCACATCACAAGCACAATGCTTCAGCTCCTACAATTGAAAGGATTGTTTGGGGGGATGGCTTATGAGAATCCCAATGAGCATATCAGGAACTTCGTGTATGTTTGTGGGTCGTTCTCATTTAAGAACATATCATAAGAATCGGTCCATCTCAGGTTGTTTCTGTTCTCTTTGATGGGCAAAGCTACTAAATGATTGGCTGAGTTACCGAGGGACTCTATCACCTCATGGGATGAGCTAACCACAACATTTCAAGTGAGATTCTTTCCCCCATCGAAGATGATGACTCTAAGGGATGGTATCCAAGGTTTCAAACGCTTGGAAGGTGAGACAATTCATGAGATATTGCTGAGATTTAAGAAGCTGGTGCTTCAGTGCCCAACTCAAGGACTTCCAGATAATGTGCAGCTGTAATATTTCTATAGAAGCCTTGATTTGGTAAACAAAGAAATGGCTGATCAACTTTCTCCGGGTGGTATAATGCAAGAGCCTTATGCAATAGCGTCCCAACTCCTTGATTGCATGACCAAAATCAATAGGGCATGGTACACTCGCGAAGACCAAGTCTCTCCTCTTACTTATAAAATGATAAAATAGTAGATCGAAAAGGATCAAGAGAGAAACCAAAACATGGCCAAAATGATGACCCAACTGGATATCTTGGCCAAAAATGTCATAGGTGTTGGTGCAATGAGTGTTAATGTTGTGGATGTTGGTGGAGTAAACCCCGATGAAACAAGATTTGAAGCGTTGTACAATGAGGAAGTAAACTTCCTAGCCAATCAAAGAGGAGGTTATTGTGCTGACTACCCAAGACTGGGTGGAAATCAAGAATGAAATAGAGATGAGAGCTGGAGAGACTGTGACAGAGAATAATGTGATCTTAACGCCACTCCGAAGGAAAGAGAGGGGGAGAAAGATAGGTATGTTCTTCCCCATGAGCGTCAAATTCCCAAGGACTCTGAAGGTGGTCGGACAGAAGATATGCTGTCACGCATTCTCAACAAAGTTGAAGGGTCCGACAAAGTGTTGAAAGAGATGAAAGAGGATGTCTCAACTCTCAATCATACGGTGACCTCTCGCTCAGTCTCTATTAAGCGGCTGGAGACCCAAATGGGTCAAATTTCTTCACATTTGAATCCAAGACAACAAGGGGAGTTGCCTAGTGACACAATGGCAAACCCCAAAAATGAAGCTTGATTTAGTATCCTCGTCGTGCCATGATGTTAACTAAGGTGCTTCTTGGGAGGCAACCCAAGTTTTTAATGCTTTGATTTTTGATTTTTGAATAACGGGTGTTGATTGTGCAGGTTGAAAGGTGAAGTGTGTTGGAAAAGAAGTAGTTTGGCGAGCCTGACTTGGACCGCCGTTGGACCCACTAAACCTGAGGTGGAAGTCTATAAAACTCGGTGGGCCAATTTCTCAATCGGTGACTCAACGAACAGGTTGGTAAGCCCGATTTAGTCTGCCGTTTGGACCCCCAAGATGACTGAAGGTCCTATAAAACTCGGCGAGGAAAATAACTACTCGGCGCATCGCCGAGTGGTTCGGCGTATGCGACTTACTCCACCGAAAGGGCGGCGAACTGAAATGTTTTAAAAGGCCAAATGGTTTAAAATTTCAAAATCTTTCATATTCTCTCATTTTTAACCCCGTACACTTTCACCCGAACTTTAGATAATCTTTATTTTTGCTATTTTATTCACTTTTTATGTGGGATCTCGTGCTCGGATTTGGAATATTTTGCCGCCTAGCTTTTCAATATTCTCAATTTGGCATACAAGTTAGTTTACCGAACCTCGTACTTTAGTTTAGCGGTTAAACTCAAATGCAATCAATAATTGTGTATTATTATGTGTGGGTAATTGTTTAATTGGTGTTTGTATGTGTTGGATTTCCCGTACTGTGTTCTAATTTGTGCCTAAATGCTTAAATCGATGATTTCTCGTGTTTTGTGAGATTAACTTGGTTCTAAATTGTTGGGTGGAATTTGTTTTGCATTGGGTCTAGTTAGGTGAAGTCTAAGTACCCTCGAGTTGTTCCAAATAACATAAGTTTCTCGATGATGGAGCGTTTGACGTCATTCCTAAGGGCGAAATTTGTCAAATGGCACATTTAGGCCAAATCAGGGGAAGTTTGGGTACCCCAAAGGCATGGGTCATATGGGTCTGAGTCTAATTGCATAGTGTTTGCGTTTGATTTTGATTTTGGGGGTTGTGGGTTTGATTTTGGGAAACGGGGTTGAAAATTGGCATATTGGGTCGTACACAGCTCGTCGAATGGTTTGGTGGTTCGCCAATATCCCCCTTTGATCACCCTTAATTTCATAATTTGGCTGAATCGAGTTTGTAACTTTCAATGGTAAGCCTGAGCTCGCCAAGTTCACTCGGTAACTCATCGAAAGCTTTCTTTGATCACCCTTTCTGCTCCCCTTACCCATAAAATACCCTGTAATATTCGACGGGCTACTCCAAGATCACCGACATGCCTTAATTTTGGAAAAATTCTGAGCTGATCCCTTCGGAGAGCCCGATCTGGCTCGCTTAAGTGACTCGTTGACTGGTTTGGCGAGTCTTTCTGCAACTTGATTTCTGCAATTTTCTTGAACAATTTCTAACATTTTTCGATCTGTTTTACAGAAATGGCTAGGACCAATTTGGACGATAGTGGCATGCCACCTCGCAAAAGGGCACAGGGCATTGTTATAAATGAGGGAGCAACTGCTTCAACCACAACGAGCAAGAAAGCACCTCCGAATGGAGGCAAAGGCAAGGGACAGGCGCCTGTAAGTGACAGACCAGAGCACAACTCTAGCACTGATGGGGAATCCTTCGATTCTCAGGCTTCATTCTCTGAGCCCGAGGATAATCAATTAATACAGACTCGATGAACAGAGATTTGTGCAAATGCTCATCATCAACCGTCTAGGATTCCAGAGTCGACCCCTCATGCTACAGATTTAATGCCAGCTCTGGCACATATGGTGGTTCTAGCACCACCAGTTCAGGGTCCTCCTCCCCGGTTACTCAACAGGTTAAAAGCCGAGGGATTGAGGACCATTCTAGAGGAGAAGAGGTTCTCCACGGATGGAGTAGTGGGTAGATAACCAAATGTGTGGGACACTCTCCGGTTCCACAGGTTCGAGATTTTCACCAGGCCCTGTGGCCCATACTTTCCTACATAGGTCTGGGAATTTTATATAACTTATAGTGACCTGGTACCAAAACAAAAGAAGAAGGTTAGTGCCTTCAGACAAGTGGAGTCTGTGATGGTCCGAGGGAGGATGGTGAGATGCATCAATGATGACATCAATACCGTGTTTGATAGGGCTGTAGGTGTTGAGCACGAGTACCAGAGGATGATTATTCACAAACTCTGGATAACCTGAAGGGATAGTTAACTCCCTTCATTTTAGACACCACCCCGAGGTGGATTGAGGCCGGAGCACCTATTGAGAAGAAGGATCTGAACGTAGTAGCTCGGTACTGGTTTGGGTTCATCAACAGCTCTATCATGCCATCACAGAACGAGTCCATTCTCTGCCGCGCAAAAGTTTCCTGTCTAGGATCTCTCATAGCTAGGAAGAGTCTGAACTTGGGACTGATTATAGAGCAAGAAATGGCTGTGAGGGCCAAACAGCGCTAGACGTCCCTTCCATTTCCCATACTCATTACTAAGTTATGTCGTCGGGCTAGAGTTCCTCGTGACGAAAAGAGAGATGTTGAGGTTACACCCACATCCTCCACCGACATTCGACACATAGAGGCCGAGTACATGAGGGACGAGGCGGATAAGAAGAGAGAAGCTCCGGTGGATACATCCCCGGAGGTTGATATTGATTCTTTACCTGTAGAGGTAGCCTTGCCTACTCCGGGCCTTCAGTTACATCTACTTCCACTACTTCACATCCCCCTAAAGTTGCTTGTTCCACCGCCTTAAGGACTCCGATCACTCAGGCTATGCTCCTCAAGATGGGGCACCTAGCCCATTCTGCAAATGTGCGGGCTTCCCGGCTTGAGGCCGATGCACCCTGGATGATTGAGAGAGCTATCACTGCTGCGCTGACACCTTTACAGGCTTTCATTGATGCTTTTACAGTGAGAGTAGTGATTTTCAAGAGAGGACATGGTGTGAATACTGAGGTTACGACTTTGAAAGATGAGGTTTCTGAGCTTAGGAAGGATGTGGACCATCTGAAGTCCACATACTTTATTTCTCTATTTGGGACAATGGAAATCCCAAATGATTCGAGTGTTGAGGTACCTTTAGCTACCACCGGAGATGATATGAATGAGGAGGATATTGCTGCCGAGTCTGAGGCCGAGACTGATGAGGAGCAACTTGAGGAGTGAGATGCAGTTTTATATGAGGATCTGGCCAATTTAGAGGGTGCTATGTTTGAGACTGCCCGACAGGCTTCTTTGAGAGACACTACTATGACTGGGTCTAGTGGAGCCACAACTGATGCTACACCGGACACTGATGCCCATCCTCAGAGTATTACCCCAGGCATTGATGCCCTGACAGATGGAGCGACTGCGTAGACAGGATCATTTTTACCTCCTTCTCTGTTGTTTTTATTGATTATCTTTGGTTTAGTTGCATTTGAGGACAACTACTTTTCTTTTGTGGGTAGGGTGAGGTATTTCCATACCCACCTCCTATGATTCTATTTTGTTTGTGAATATTGGGCTTTGTTGATCTATATATGTGTGTTTTGATCTTGATATTGTGGATATATTAGCTTGTGGCCCTTGTGTTGAATGAAAATGGTTTTGTTCCTAATTTTAAAATTTAGCCACCTCTTTTGTCTGTGATTGTGTCTGTTCTTGTGCGAATTTGAGTGTCAGTTATGATCAATATCGTTGACTTGAATAGTGCTCTTAATTGAACGAAATGAATGTGTGGCTGCGATGAGACCAATGAAGTTGCATAAATAATGTGTGGACTTTTAGCATCTCATTGTCACTAGCCGGTTATCGAATGAGTCTCTTGTGATGAACATTGCACACTAGCTAAAAAGTGTTGAGTATTGTTTGATATTGGTGCCAATGCCTTGTGTGATGAGATTACTTTGAACAATTGTGTGATGACACCTAGAATTTGCCCCGTTGGTTCGGTTGACTAAGTGATGCAAACACTTGAAATGATCTTAGGCAAAGATTTTGAAGAGCGAAATAATTTGATAATACACCTCTTTTGTAGCCAACCTAGTGAGATGTGTGAACCTTGCTTGAACCCTATTGAGCCTTATCCTTTCCTTGGAAGAAACTTGAACAATTGTAATCCCTCTTTACCCATTTACCCATAACTTTCATGAAGTGTGGTTTGTGTGAATAGCTAGCTTAGGCCAAAATCCTAAGTTGGGGCTGTGGTGAAAAGAGAAGGAAAATCAAGAAGTGTGAGAAATCCCCCTTTGAGTAATGGTTTTGAAAAAGATGGAACCCCTCCATGTAAAAAAAAAAGAGAAAAGAAGCACATAAAGGAATGAAAAAAAGTTGTGAAATAAATTGGTGGAAATTGCAAAGAATGGGGTATCTGGAAGTTCATGTGAAATTGAATAATGTCGTGGATTATGAGCATGATTTAAATGTTAAAGAAAAGGAGAAAAAGTGATGTTCGGACCACACTTCATGAAGGTAGGAGCCACTAAGCCTAAATGACCATACCTTGACACTCAGCCTCGTTACAAGCCGTTAAAAGACCTTTGTGATCTTGAGTGAGCTTAAATGAATGTCGATTGGAAAATAAGGGCAAACCTATGGGTGAAGTCATGCTTGTGCTCATCTTTGTGAGTGTGAGAGTTGTATGTGATTCCGGAACTTTAACATTGTTGAGAAATTGTGTGTGAATATGGAATCATCTTTGTTATGAGGGCATTTGAGCACCTTTGTTGAGCTTGAACTTGAATTTGACGCAAGTATTGTGAACTTGAGTATCTTTGGTAATGGTAAGTCACAATTTGAATCTTTGAGTGCACAATTGATCATTGCATGAGTAAATTGAACCTTGTTGTGTGCATTCATGTTGAGTCTTATGCATCACTTTTTGAGACATCCTTTTTGAACTGTTGATCTTGAAGTTTTACTTGAGGACAAGCAAAAGTTTAAGTTGGGGGTGTTGATGAGTCCGAGATTTGGACTCATTTGGGGCTTTGTTTATATAGATTTAGTGTCCTCAAATGCTTAATTTGTGCCATAAACAAATGTTAAAGCCTTGATTTTCAGGTATATGGATTGAGGAGTAAAGCAAGGACACTAACATGCAAAAATGAACAAAACAAACTGAAGAAATGAAGAAAGGCGAGACTGAGGATCGCCAAGAGAACTTGGCGTGTCGCCGAGTAGCTAATTTAACCGCCTAAAGTTCCAGTGTGCCAGCCCAGAGGGAAGAAACCAAGTCGGCGACAGAAAAGGGGCAGTTGGCGAATCGTCGAGCAGTTCTGTGATGCCAAGAGAGATCACCCAAAGTTACAGGACTTGAGGATGCTGAGAGCTTAGGTAGAAAGGCGATAGAAGAGAGCAATGGGTGGTTCGCCGAGTGGTTCAGCGAACCCGACTTACCTCGCCTAATGGCACTTTGTGGCTAATTTTTGGCGACTATAAATAGAATTTTGAACTGTAATTAAGAAGCTTTTAATTTTCTTCTAAGTCTAGAATAATTTTCTATGAGTTTTGGGACAGTTCCTTAGTAGACTTATAGCCTTTTTGAGACTCAATTTGGAAATTTTGCAAGTGGGTTACGAATTTTCTGCAAATCGAAGCATTGTAAATGTTTAATTACTCTTACCTAGTTGATGGCTAATCGATTTGGTAACCGTTTTTACTCTTTTATGATGTTTGGCTAAAACCCCAATTCTTGGGCTGTGATCATGTGATTATGGGTTGAATTAGTTTATGGGTATTGTTAATTACTAGTTTAATGCTTTATTGAAGTGGGTTTAATCATTTGCTGAGGTTTAATTTATGAATTGTAGTTGCAACTGTAGTTCTATTATTGTGTTCTTGGCTTGCTCGAGAGAGAGGTTTTAGAACTAAGGTTATTGATTAATGATTTGTAGGTATTGGGTTGATTTGGGTTCAACTCAAGAGAGTGAATCCTAAACCCAATCCTACTCATCTTGCTCGAGAGAGAAGATGTATTAGGGTTATGGGTTGTTCTTAATTGTTATGCTTGTTGATGTTTGAGAGAAATCACTTGAAGCGGAATAGTTGTTCGAGAGAAAGCTATTTCAATTATAGTCTAGCCTAGCCACTGATATTTATCTATTTACTAGTAGTTTCAATTACCCATATATCGAAATTTGCCTATAATTGATCAAATCCCGAGAATTCTTCTCCTGATTGTTAATTCAAATTTTTTGTGACTGCGTTGTAGTTGATAATTGCAAACCAAAAACCCCCCATCTGACATTTGATGTCACCCCTTTTGACTTGTTTCATGTCTTTTTCGATAATTTCTATTCCTATATCTAGTTAGATAACATCCATACTTCTCAATTGAACATTGAACACGTACCGCTCCCTGTGGGATTCAACCCCAACTCATTTGTTGGGTTTGATACTGCTTAACGATCGTTTACACCTAGAATTGGATGCGGTGTGCTTGAAACGTTATTCCTCAGTTACAGGGGCCACCTACGGGTCGTAGGGTGACCCACGGACCGTAGGTGGGGTTCGTGGTTGCCCACCTGCAACTCCCTCCCAAAACCCCAGTAAATCCAGCCAAGGCACGACCCACGGGCCGTAGGTCAGAGCACGGGCCGTGGTCCAGGTCCATGGATCATGGCCCTCAGGTCAATGTCCTATACGCCAATCGACGCCCTGATAAGACAGACTGTCTGTCTGTCCACGGTCCGTCGGTCAGGGGCCGTCGTGGCTTCGGCAGATCTTAAGTTAGGGTCGTTTGGTCTTTTCCCCTATGTGTTGGACACCTAAACTATGGCGTTTAACCCCTAAACTACGTCATTTTTGGTTAGTTTAAGCCTAGTAACTAAATCAGAACCTACCCTAAGCGAATCATTCACCAAAATTCGATCTAACCAGAGTAAAAGGAGAAGAAATAGTCGACCTAACCCTCCCCAAGAACGCAACAAGTTTTCCTCAGTTCCAGCCCTGAAATCAAAAGATTTTTCTATGGAATTCGTCACCAGGTATGTGGGATTTCACTAGTGGATTCCTTCCATCCACTAGGTCCCTAGAATTCTGTCAGATTCTTGATTCCCTTCATATTATCTAGACCTAGGGTTTCTTTAACGTTAGAAATTGTTGTGATTTAGGTGTTAGAATTTTCCCAATTAGATTTTCATTTTGTTGTAACATTGTTGCTTAGTTCCTTGCATGAAATTCAGAACCCTAGTTGTGTAGATTCGTTTCGTTTATGAATTACATTAGCTAGGACAAAAAAACAGATATATATGCCCCAGTTCTCAAATGTTTCATTATTAGTATTTAATGTTGCATTTTCAGTTAGCATGTCAGAATATCGAGCTATTCATTATATTTCAGTTATGTTGTATTGTACACATTTCCAGTTGGGAGTAGGCTTAACACTGAGTTGGACTAGGGTCAGTCATCCTCATAGTCTCAGAACTACGTGCCCCCGTAGGTTTATAAGTCCCCTCTTTGGGCACCATATTTAGTGAGTACGCCAGCCATGCCTCTATACCCTTGTCAAGGTATATTGGGTCCTCTCAATGGGGCGTATACATCGGATTCCACATTTAGCTCATGTGGTTTTATGTCGGTAAATAGTAGCTCCCACAGTCAGATTCTAGTGCATTGACCAGGTTCCAGTTATATTTCAGTATTCAGCTTTAGCATGTTATGTACTTGGTCATTGCATTTAGTTTAATTCATATTCAGTATATCTCAGTATCTTTATCATATTCAGATTATATTATTGTTCAGTATGCTTTGTTCAATTATATGCTTGTTCAACTTTATCCTTATCCTGCAGGCTTAGTACCTTTCAAGTACTGATGTATACTCTGCGCTACATTTTTCGTGATGTAGGTTCAGGTCCTCAGCATTCAGATCACGGGTAGATCGGTTCCCGATCCGTATTCAGCAGTATCACTGGTGAGTCCTCATTCTCCGATGACGATAGACATGTTCTTTATAGTTTAGTCTTTCATTTTAGTTTCAGTTTTACTAGAGTTAGCTGGGGACATGTCCCAGCATCTCTAGTCAGTAAGAGGCTTATTTCAGACATAGACAAATTCAACTTTAGTATTTGAGTTATAGTTCAGTATCTTAAACTCTATTTCAGTATTTATATATTCAAACTTAGATTGGGTATTCCCCATCAGTTAGCTTATCTCATGTTTTTAGCTTCCGCACAGTATCTGTTTAAGTATGCATATGATATGCTAGCTCAGGGTTAGCTTAGGGTCACTCGTGATCCTAGGTTCCATGTTTACGTCAACGGGGTTGCCTCGGGGAGTGACAAACTTGGTATCAGAGTATTAGGTTTAAGAGTCCTAGGATGTCTGAAAATCTGCACAAAGTAGAGTCCCTTTCATGAGTGTGAAGCGCGCCACACTTATGAGGGGGAGGCTACGAAGTGTCTTATGAAATACTTCACTTTTTGTTATTCTTATCGTGCGTGGGTATGATCTCCTTTCTAAATTGACGTTATGCATTTTAGATCATGCCTCCTCGTAGAGCTTACACAAGGAATACTATTGCCCGCAACGCTAACGTAGTTCCTCCAGTCCCAAACCATGAGGTTTCAAATGCCAAGTTTCGAAATGCGATCCAACTTTTAGCTCAGAGTGTAGCCAACCAGAACAATCAACAGGTTCCAGCCCCAACAAATACTAGCGGTGGATCTGTGGTAGCTAGGGTCCCTGATTTTGTTAGGATGAATCCGCATGAGTTTCTAAGGTCCCAAGTTGGTGAAGACCCCCAGAACTTCATTGATGAGGTCAAGAAAATCTTTGGAGTGATGCAAGTGACTGGAAACGATAGGGTAGAGTTGGCATCCTACCAGTTGAAGGATGTGGCTCACATATGGTTCACGCAGTGGAAGGAAAACAGGGGTGAGAATGCATCTCCTGTGACTTGAGAGTGTTCTACCGAGGCTTTTCTAGATAGGTTCTTTCTAAGAGAGTTAAGAGAGGCTAAGGCTCAGGAATTCATGAATTTGAGACAAGGTTCAATGTCAGTCAAAGAGTACGGACTTAAGTTCACCCAGCTCTCCAGGTATGCTCCACATATAGTTACCGATCCCAGGGCACAAATGAGTAAGTTCCTATTTGGGGTATTTGACTTGGTGAAGACAGAGTACATAAATGCTATGTTGTTAGAGGATATGAGTATCTCTAGGCTCATGACTCATGCTCAGTAGTTTGAGGGAGATAAGCTTAGAGAACTAGATAAGGACAACAAGATAGAGATGATAGACAACTATGAGTACTCTCAGCAGAAATCGGGTGGTGGAAATCGCTCACAGTTTCAGCAGAAATCTTCAGCCTTAGCACCTTCATCGGCTAGTGCTCCATCCCTCAGGTTTTGACATGATAAGAAAAGTAGGGCATCAGGCTCTAAGTCTCAGGGGATTGTTTCAGGTAACAGGACCTACCTAACTTGTCCAAAGTGTGGTAAGAACCATCTAGGCGAGTGTCTTGCAGGCAAGGAAGATGGTCACATGTTGAGAGATTGCCCTTTTTCTAAACAGGGGCAATGAGGTAACAATACTAGGGCTTAGTCTACAGCTCCAACAGGTCGCCAAACTTAGCAGGGTACTTCATCTAGTACAGGTGGCGGTCAGTGCCAAAACAAGTTGTATGCTTTCCAAGCTCACCAGGACCAGGAAGATTTTCTTGATGTGGTCACTGGTACATTACAAGTCTTCCATTTAGATGTTTATGCTCTGTTAGATCCAAGGGATTGATTTCACGTATCAGGACATTTCATCCAATTCTAAGTGTCAACGATCGTTAGTCAGTAATATAATCCAATTAAATGAGTTGATGTCGAATCCCACAGGGAGTGGTACGTGGTTAAGAATCAATAGCAAAGTGCGAGTATGCTCAAGTCAATCATAGGAATAGATATTTACGAATACAAACATAATTCAAATTACGGGTGACACGAATGTCAAATAAAAGGGGGTTTTGGTTTTAACTATCAGCTACAACGATAGCAAATAACACGAAAATAACAATATTGAGACGGGTTCTTGGGATGTGATTGGATTATAGGCTAAGGTAGACATTTGGGTGATTGCAACTATTAGTAAATAGTTGTAAATTAGTGAATAAGCTAGACTTTAGTGGGGATAAACTTTCTCTCGAACACTTTAACCAGAATCAAGTTGGTTTCTCTCGAACACCAAAAATCATACAAATAAGAACAGCCTACGCTTTAGTCCTTTCACTCTCTCGAGCTGAATGTGTGGAAAAGGGCTTAGGATTCGCACTCTCGAGTTGAACCCATGACAACCCAATACATACAGACCATCAATTCAGTAATCTTAGTTTTAAAACCTCTCTCTCGAGCAAGCCAAAAACACGAAGGTAGAGTTGCATTTGCAACTACAACCCTTTAAATTGAACCACAATTACTAATTAAAGGCACTTTTAAACATCATTTAAACTAACAATTAGCAATACCCACAAGCTAAATCAACCTATAATCACATAATCACACCCCCAAGAATTGGGTTTTAACTAGACATCATAAAAAGATAGAAATCATTACCAAATTGTGTTTCCATCAACTAGGTAAGATTAATTTCGTCTTTACAAAGGTCCTAATTGAAGAATCTCAAAGACCCACTTCCAATATCTCAAAAATGGAAAACTTCAATTCTTCAAAGCTAAGGAAAAGTTTTTGTCTCAATACTTACAGTTCAAACTGAAATTCTAAAAATTCTGTATTATGAAAAACTCATTAAACTAAATATTCAAAAATGTATTTATAGTCCCCAAAAATATGTTGCGAAGGACCATTCGGCGCAGTAAGTCAGGAGCGCTGATCAGCTCGGCGATCCGCCCTTTGGTTAGTTCAATCGCCTTTTTTGCTTTGGCCTTCAGCATCTTCAAGTTCTGTAACTTTGGGCGATCTAATCACTGCATCGCGGAATCGTTCGGCGACACGCCGACTGCTTCTTTCTCTCGCTGACTTGGTTTTCTCCTTCAGGGATTGACACACTGGAACTCTAGGCGAGGTAATAGCCACTCGGCGATTCGCCCAATGGATTAGGTGATCAACAAGCCTTCTTTTCTTCGTTCTTTCAGCTGCCTTGTTCCTTTTTGCTCGTTAGTGTCCATTCTTTGTTCCTCAATCCAAATGCCTGGAAATCAAGGATTTTACATCAGTTATTGGCACAAAATAAGCATTTGAGGACACTAAATCTATCCAAATAAATCCCTAAATGAGTCCAAAACGTGGACTCATCAACACCCCCAACTTAAACTTTTGCTTGTCCTCAAGTAAAACTCAAGTTTAGTAGTTCAAAAAGGATGTCTCAAATAGTGTTACACAAGACTCAATCATGAATGCACACAAAAAGACTCAACTTACTCATGCAAGGATCAATTGTGCACTCAAAGATTCAAGTTGTGACTTACCATTATCAAAGATTCTCAAGTTCACAATACTTGCTTCAAAAAAGGTACTCAAATGACCTCACACAAAGAATGATTCCATATTCACACACAATGGTTCAACAATTTATAGCTTCGGAATCACAATCGACACTCACACTCACAAAGATGAACACATGCATAACTCTACCGATAGGTTTGCCTTTATTTTCCAATCAACACTTGTTTTAGCTCACTCAAGATCAAAACGGTCTTTTCAAGGCTTGTAACGGGCTGAGTGTAAAGGTATGGTCATTTAGGCTCAATAGTTGCTATCCTCATGAAATGTGGTATGAACAACACTTTATTCCCTCTTCTTCATCATTCTCATTCATGCTCAAAAGTCGCCCCATTATTCACTTTCCATGGACTATCGGACACCTCATTTTCTTTTGCATTTTCACAACTTTATTCCACAACTTTTTCATTATTTTCTTCTTTTCTCTCTCTTTTTTTTTTGTATGGAGGGGTTCCATCTTTCTCAAAACCATGGGTCCAAGGGGACTTCTTTGCATTTCTTGATTTACCTTCTCTTTTTCACCACACCCCCAACTTAGGCTTTTGGCCTAAGTTGGCTTATTCAAACAAACCACAAATCATGAGGATTAAGGGTAATGGATAAAGAAAGGTCACAATTTGCATCAAGTTTCTTCCAAGAAAAAGGGTAAGGCTCGAAGGGTGTTCAAGCAAGGATCACACACTCACAAGGTTAGCCACAAAAGAGGTATCATGTCAAATTATTTCACACTCTTCAAGGTTGCCTAAGATCATTTCAAGAGATTGCATCACTTAGTCAACTGGACCAACGGGGAAAATTCTAAGTGTCATCACATATGGTTCACGGTAAGCTCATCATACAAGACATTTGCACCAATATCAAAAAAGACTCCACACTTTCACTAGTGTGCAATGTTCATCAAAAGAGACTTATTCGATAACCGACTAGTCACAACGAGATGAAAAAAGTTCACATATTGTCTATGCAACTTCATTTGGCCTCATTGTAGCCGCACATTCATTTTTGTTCGATTATGAGCACTATTCAAGTCATCGGTATTGATCAAGACCGATAATCAAATTTGCAAGAGAACAACCACATTCAAACACGATCAAGAGGTGGCACAATTTTTTTTGGTAGGGTCCAAAAATCATTTATAATTAAAGCAAGGAGCCACAAACTCAATCATCCACAAAATATAGTGCTAAACACAATCTATAGCTCAAAAGCCATCCACAAAATATAGTGCTAAATACAATCTATAGCTCAAAAGCCCAAATATATAGACAAAACAATAGTCACACAATGTGGGCCTCACCCCACCACAAAACAAAAGCTATTTTTCCTCAAATGCAAGCAATAAAATATCCAAAAGTCAATAAAAATAAGACAGAGGGGGAGGTAAAAAGGGTTCCTGTCTAAATAGTCGCTCCATCTGTTTGGGCAGCAGTGCCCAGAGTCACATCCACAGTATCACCAACTCTACTAAGGTCAGCCAAAGGCATATCTGCCAAAGAGGTCTGCATAGTTGCATCGATCATGGCCTCCTCAGTCTCTGTAAGGCCCTCGTAAGAAACCTCATCAGTAACCTCAAGCATCTCCTCATCCGTCTCAACCTCGAATTCAGGATCAGCTACCTTCTCAACTCTAACATCATCTCCGGTGGTAGCCAGAGGCATATCTAGTACATCTAGGATCTCCACCGTCCCAAAAATCATGGACATGTCGGTGTACTTTAGCTGGTCCACATCTCTCTTCAGTGAAGCAATACCGGCCTTTAGAGCCGTCACCTCCTCGATGTTCCCTTAGCCGCACTCACACACCGCTATCCTAGCCGCAAGGGCATGAATGGTAGTACTCAATGGTGTCACAGTATCAATAAGGGTTGTCTAGATCATTCCTGGAATGGAGGCCTCAAGTTTGGCGGCACGATGATCGGCAGAATGGGCTAGCTGCCCCATCCATAATAATGCAGCCTGAGTGAGTGGGGCTTGGGAGGAAGCAACAACAGCAGCACCAGATCTGGGAGGCAATGGGGCAACAGAGGAACTAGGAGTATCAGAAGGGACAACACTGGAAGTACCTGAAGGCCCAGGGGCCAGAGTAGGCAAAGGTGCCTCTGCAGGTAATGTGTCTGTGTACACAACCGGGGAAGAGTCCACTGGGGCTGCCTTCTTCTTCTCCACCTCATCTTTTAAATACTCCGCCTCGATTGTCCGGATATCAGTAGAAGATGTGGGAATCACTTCCACATCCTTCTTTGCATCTCTAGGAACCCGAGCCCGTCTGCACAGCTCGGGGATCAACATCAGAAAGAGGAGGGAAGTCTGGCACTGCTTGGCCCTCATGACCATCTCTTGTGCAATAATCATCCCAAGATTCAGCCTCGTCCCATTAATGATGCAACCAAGACAGGCTGCTTTGGCGTGGCGAAGGATTGACTCATTCTGGGACGGCATGATGGTACTGCTGATGAAGCCAAACCAATACCTCGCTGCTACATTGAGGTCCTTCTTTTCAATAGCTGCCCCAACCTCAAGCCACTTTGGAGTGCCATCTGATATCAACAGAGCCAACCAATTCTTCATGTTCTCCAACGTCTTTGTCTTGATCTTGTATTGATAGTCATCCTCAAGCGTCATAGTACATTCTAAGACAGCATTGATGGCAACAAAATCACACTACACCCTCTTACCCCTGACAACCACGTAGTCAACCGGCTTGAATTTAGCTGCCGGCTTCTTCCTTTGTGGTATCAAGGTACTGTAAGCACTGTAGAATTCTCGAACCCAAATTAGGATGTACAGGCCACAGGGTTTGGTGAAGAGTTGGAATTTATGGGATTTCAGACAGCTTATAATCTCTGGGTACCTGTCAATCACCCCATCAGTGGACAACCTCTTTTCCTCTATAATTGTCCTCAGTCCCTCAGTCTTCAGTCTGTTCATAGACCGAGGGGGAGGACCCTGTACTTGTCGTGCTAAGACCACAGCCTGTGCTAGAGCGTGAGGAGAAGTAGTGGTGGCCTGGGGAGTCCTGATCCTAGACGGATCATTCATCCTTTTGGATCGTAGCTCTGCCCTCTATGTTGCTAGTGACTCATCCTTCTCAGGCTCAGAAGTTGTAGCCTGATGCTCCTGGTTCTCACCCTCACTCTCAGAAGTGGTAAGGTGAGCAGCATAGATACTGTCACTGTCGGAGCTGGCCTCCGGTGACGCAAGTGCTTTCCCTATGCACTTTCCATTCCCACCAGTTGTGGGAAGTTTGGTGTCTTTGGCCCTGGATGTAGCTGCATCCTCATTTATTTTTATCCCTTTGGCCCTCTTGCAAGGCGGCATGTCCCTACCAGCAACCTTTGGTCTAGTCATGTCTGCAAGAACATCAAAAAAAGACTTAGAAACAATTTAAGCAAAAGCACAGAAAAGTAGTTGCAGACAGACTCACCGAACGGGTCAGCGAGTCACCTAATCACTTTGGCGAGCCAGATCGGGCTCGCCGAAAGGATTGGCTCAAAAAGTTCTCAGACAAATGGCATGTCGGTGATGGGGAAGCCCTTTCGGTGAGTCATCGACAGCTTTCGGCGAGCAAGGACTAGCCCGCCGAAAGTTACAGTGCATTTTAGGGATTAGGGGCACAGAAAAAGGCGATGAAAGAAGACCTTCAGCGAGTCGCCGAATGCACTCGGCGAACTCAGGCTTCTCGTCGAAAGTAACAGAACCTAACTCATAATTTAGCACAAAATTAAAGGCGATAAGGGGAACTTCGGTGAACCGTCGAGTGATTCGGCGAGCTAGACCCAGCTCGCCAAACGACCCAACGTGCCTACTTTCAACCCAACTTCCCAAATTCAACCCCGCAGCCCCCCAAAACAAAATCAAAACATGCACCCATAAAATTAAACCAAGACCCATTACACCCATGCCCTCGGGATACTCATACTTCTCACAGTTTGGCCAAATTTGGCCATTTGACTACTTTTTCCCTTAGGAATGACGTTAACCACTCCATCATTGGGAAAAATACATCATTTGGCACAAATGCGGGTTACTTAGACTTCACCCGACTAGACCCAATAAACATGCAAGCACAACCCCAAAATTTTAATCAATTTTAAGGCACAAAATCTTGGGAATTAATGATTAAAGGCACGATAATTAAATTAACAAAGACACACACCTACACAATTATGATCAGAGAGACCCAACACATATCACTAAGACAAAATCAATTGCAAAAGAGTACAGATCGCTAAATATAAACTCGGGGTTCGGAAAAGCAACCTTAGATGCCGAATAAATACTTTGAAACACTAGGCGGCAAAGTAATCCAACTCCGAACACAAATCCGACGACTAAAATGCGATAAAAATGCAAGAAATATGGAAAACATTGCGTGGGTGTGAGTTTGGGAAGTTCAAAAGTGAGGGAAAGTGAGAGTTTGAAAGGTTAAACCTTTGGCCTTTAAAAACCGTCCAGTTCTGGCCCATTTGGCGACATTAGTCTTGATCGCTGACCCGCTCGGCGACACGCCGAGTGGGCACTTACCTCGCCGAGTTTTACAGGACCTCTAGTTAATGTGGGGGTCCAAACGACGGACAAAATCGTGATCGCCGACC
Source organism: Solanum acaule (assembly GCA_036250505.1). Lineage (NCBI taxonomy): Eukaryota > Viridiplantae > Streptophyta > Magnoliopsida > Solanales > Solanaceae > Solanum > Solanum acaule. Next base: position 10,220 of record JAJOOR010003654.1, on the reverse strand, counting down.
TAGCCGGTGATTCACCAATTTGCTCTTGGGCTCGCCGAGTTTTACAAACTCAAGCCCTAGGGTTTCTTGAGTCAAACGGTGGTCCAAGTCGAGCTTGCCAACCTCTTCGGCGAGTAGCTGACTGGATTTTTCGCTCGCCAATATGCACTTTTCAAACACATGCCACACTTCAACCTACAAAATCAACACACGATTATTTCTAAAACAAAAATAAAGCGATACAACCTTGGGTTGCCTCCCAATAAGCGCCTTAGTTAATGTCGTGGCACGACGTAAGTCCTCACTCAAACTTCATTCTTGGGGTTGACCTTAGTGTCACCAGGCAACCCCTCTTGTTGTCTCGGGTAGAGATGAGGCAATACATGACTCATGAGGGTCTCAAGTAGCTGGATAGATCTGGAGTGAGATGCAGTCATCTGATTTAGCATTTTGACATTCTCCCTTATCTCCTCCAGCACTCTATCTTGCTCATTGACCTTTTGGAGAATGATTGAGAGTGTTTCTTCGACACGTCTACCCTCATTGTCCTTAGGTTTTCTTCGCTCATGAGGAGGTATGTATCTATCTTTTCTTTTGCACATCACCTCCAATTCCATGACTTTCTTGGCCAAGGCATCCAGTTGAGTCAACAATGCGGCCAATTCTCGGTCTTTTTATGTTTCCTTGTTGGTCTTAATCATGCTATCAAGGAGTTGGGCTACTGTTTCATAGGGTTACTGTATCAAACAATCCGAGAAGAGTTGATCAGTTGTGCTTCTATTTTCAAGACCAAGACCTCTATAGAAGCATTCTAGAAGCATCTTTTCTAGATTCGATGAGTTGGGAACTACTGCAAGAGAGCCCTAAACCGTTGCCACAACTCGTAAACTGACTCACCCTCCAATTTATTGAAACTTAGGATTTTATCCCTAAGCATCATCATTTACAAAGGAGGGTGGTCCATTAGTTTTCCGTTGCTACAAGATCTGTTCCTTTATTATGTGTAAACAGGCACCAGGCAAACCAAAACTAAAAGTAAGTAGATTTAACTATGACTAACAAGAACAAAATTCAACTTAACTAAAAATTCTCAATCAACACCACTCTCCGGCACCGGCGCCATTTTGATTTCACGTATTAGGACACTTCATCTTATTCTAAGTGTCAACGATCGTTACTTAGCAATATAACCCAACTAACTGAGTTGGGGTCGAATCCCACAAGGAGTGGTACGTAGTTAAGAATCAATAGCAAAGTGCGAATATGCTCAAGTCAATCATAGGAATAGCTATTTACGAATACAAACATAATTCAAATTAGGGGTGACACGAATGTCAAATAAAAGGGGTTTTGGTTTTAACTATCAGCTACAACAACAACAAATAACATGAAAATAACAATATTGAGACGGGTTCTTGGGATGTGATTAGATTATAGGCTAAGGTAGACATGTGGGTGATTGCAACTGTTAGTAAATAGTTGTAAATCAGTGAATAAGCTAGACTTTAGTGGGGATAAACTTTCTCTCAAACAATTTATCCCGAATCAAGTTGGTTTCTCTCGAACAAGCATACAAATAAAAACAGCCTATGCTTTAGTCTATTGACTCTCTCGAGCTGAATGTGTGGAAAAGGGTTTAGGATTCACTCTCTCGAGTTGAACCCGTGACAACCCAATACCCACAGACCATCAATTCAGTAATCTTGGTTTTAAAACCTCTCTCTCGAGCAAGCCAAAAACACGAAGGTAGAGTTGTATTTGCAACTACAACCTTTTAAATTAAACTACAATTATTGATTGAAAACACTTTTAAAGAGCATTTAAACTAACAATTAGCAATACCCACAAGCTAAATCAACCTATAATCACATAATCACACCCTAAGAATTAGGTTTAGCTAGACATCATAAAAAGATAGAAATCGTTACCAAATTGTGTTTCCATCAAATGGGTAAGTTAATTTCGTAATTACGAAGGTCCAAATTGAAGAATCTCAAAGATCCACTTCTAATTTCTCAAAAATGGAAAACTTTAATTCTTCAAAGCTAAGGAAAAGTTTTTGTCTCAATACTCAGAGTTCAAACTGAAATGCTAAAAATTCTATATTATGAAAACCTGATCCTATTATGTAAACCTCATTAAACTAAATATTAAAAAATGTATTTATAGTCCCCAAAAATATGTTGCGAAGCACCATTCGGCGCAGTAAGTCCGGATCACCGATCAGCTTGGCGATCTGCTCTTTGGTCAGTTCGATCGTCTTTTTGCTTTGGCCTTCAGCATCTTCAAGTTCTGTAACTTTGGGCGATCCAATCATTGCATTGCGTAACCGTTCGGCGACACGCCGACTGCTCCTTTCTCTCGCCGACTTGGTTTTATCCTTCAGGGCTTGGCACACTGGAACTTTAGACGAGGTAATAGCCATTTGGCGATTTGCCCAATGGATTAGGTGATCAACAAACCTTCTTTTCTTCATTCTTTCAGCTGCCTTGTTCCATTTTGCTCGTTAGTATCCATGCTTTGTTCCTCAATCCAAATACCTGGAAATCAAGGATTTTACATCAGTTATTGGCATAAAATAAGTATTTGAGGACACTAAATCCATCCAAATAAAGCCCTAAATGAGTCCAAAACGTGGACTCATCAGGGCTACTCTTTCCTTTTTACTCCATATATAGCAGTGAACTTTGGTGTCAGTCCAGAAACTCTTTCAGAACCTTTCTCAGTCTCTACTCCAGTTGGTGACCCAGTTATAGCTAGAGGGGTATAGAGAAATTGCCCTGTCACAGTCTCTTAAAAAGTCACCTCAGCAGATCTGGTAGAGTTAGAAATGGTAGATTTTGGTATTATTCTAGGCGTGTATTGGTTACATTCATATTATGCCTCAGTCAATTGTAAAACTAGGATCGTTCGTTTCCAATTTCCAGACGAGCCAATCTTAGAATGGAAGGGTAGTAGCTCAGTGCCTGTGGATCAATTTATCTCTTACCTTATGGCCAGAAAGATGATCTCTAAAGGGTATCTCTATCATCTAGTTTAGGTTAAGGATTCAAGCTCCGAAACCCCAACTCTTGAGTCAGTTCCAGTAGTAAATGAGTTTCCAGAAGTGTTTACAGAAGATCTTCCCAAAGTTTCTCCCGAAAGGGAAATCGACTTCAGAATTGATCTCCTTCTAGATACCCAGCCTGTTTTAATTCCTCCTTACAGAATGGCTCCAGTTGAGCTTATAAATTGAAAGAGCAGTTGAAAGACCTTCTAGATAAGGGCTTCATCAGACCCAGTACTTCCCCATAGGGTGCTCAAGTGTTGTTTGTGAAAAAGAAAGATGGTTCTCTCAGGATGTGCATTAACTATCGACAATTGAACAAAGTCACAATCAAGAATAAGTACCCTATCCCCAGGATTGATGACTTGTTCGAACAACTTTAGGGTGCTAGTCATTTTTCTAAGATAGACCTCAGATTCGGTTATCATCATCTCAGAGTTAGAGATAGTGACATCCCGAAAACAACCTTCAGAACTCGGTATGGTCATTATGAATTTGTAGTTATGTCATTTGGACTAACCAATGCTCTTACAACTATCATGGATTTAATGAACATGGTGTTCAATCAGTGTTTGGACTTGTTCGTTATCGCCTTTATTGATGATATTCTCATTTACTCTAGGAATGAGGAAGAACATGCGACTCATTTGAGGGTTGTCCTGCAAACTCTCAAGGATCGCCATTTATTCGCTAAGTTTAGCAAATATGAGTTTTGGTTACAATCAATTGCTTTCCTTGGGAATGTAGTGTCTAGCGAAGGGATTTGAGTGGATTCTCATAAAATAGAGGCAGTGAAGCTATGGCCCAAACCCACCTCTCCAACATATATCAGAAGTTTCTTGGGTTTAGCCGGTTACTACAGAAGTTTGTGGAAGGATTTTCATCCATAGCTTCTCCATTGACTAAGTTGACTCAGAAAAAGGTTAAGTTTCAGTGGTCAGATGAGTGTGAGAAGAGCTTCTCAGAACTGAAAACTAGGTTGACTACAACTCCTGTTTTGACTCTACCAGAGGGTTTAGATGGGTATGTGATCTACTATGATGCATCCAGAGTCGGCCTGGGTTGTGTGTTGATGCAATGAAGTAAGGTTATATCTTATGCTTCTATACAGCTTAAGGTGCATAAGAAGAACTATCCAACTCATGACCTTGAGCTTGCGGCCGTAGTATTTTCCCTAAAGATTTGGAGACATTACTTGTATGGTGTTCACGTAGATCTGTTCACAGACCATAAAAGCTTTCAGTATGTGTTCACCTAGAAAGAGTTAAATCTTCACCAGAGGAGATGACTTGAATTCCTCAAGGACTATGATATTAATGTGCTTTACCATCCTGGTAAGACCAATGTAGTAGCTGATGCCCTTAGCATACTATCTATGGGTAGTGTAGCACATATTGAGGAAGACAGAAAAGAATTAGCAAAAGATGTTCACCGGCTTGCTCGCTTAGGAGTTTGCCTTATGAATATATCGGGTGATGATGTGATAGTTCAGAATAGATCAGAATCTTCATTGGTAGCGGAGGTTAAGGAAAAACAAGACAGTGATATGATATTTCTTCAATTAAAGGGTGCAGTTCATCAGTAGAAAGTTGAGGTTTTCTCCCAAGGGGGAGATGGTGCGCTTCGCTACCAGGGTCGTTTATGTGTTCCTAAGGTGGGTGAGTTGAGACAGGAGATCCTTACAGAAGCCCATAATTCCAGGTATTCTATTCATCCAGGTTCCACTAAGATGTACCATGATATGCGGGAAGTCTTTTGGTGGAATGGCATGAAAAGGGATATAGCATATTTTGTTGCTAAGTGCCCTAATTGCCAACAAGTGAAGGTAGAAAATTAGAAACCGGGAGGGATGACTCAAGAGATTAACATTCCTACATGGAAGTGGGAAGTTGAATTATGATAATTGATACCAAAATCCTTTTATTAAATTTGGTCGAATTATCCACCCATTTGTCCTAATTACTACAATGAATTGGTATGCATCTTAAATTCCTAATTGAATCCTTACAATTATATCACTCATTGTGGGATTTGATCCCGACTCTCTTTGTAACACCCCAGATTCAAAAAGGGAAAAAATGTAGATTTTCAGAAGTTGTAGGTGTCACCACCTGAGCCTACACTCCGAACGTGGCACGACGTACAAGACTCCGAAGAGCCTCATACAAGCCTCATAACATTCATAACATAAGACATATGAAATAGTGTGGAATTTAAAACTTTTCTTTAAATCCATACAATCGAAAACATCATTTAAAACATCAGAAGTCTACTTGTCTCACATGACCATCTAAAAACATCTTGAATCAAAAGTAGGGTCACGACCCTTACAATAGAAAGTCTAAGAGTATCTAGTATAGTGAAAGACATGAAACATCAATAAAGCACTTGTCCTCGGATCCATGAGGACATATCACAAGCTTTGGAAGAACTTAATCCAAGCCCTTTGAACTAGAAGGAATCAACTCAAATGCCGGAACCTACACTTTGTAGTAAAAATAGAAGAAATATGGGTTAGCACACAAAAATGTACCAAGTATGATAGCCATGCAAAAATCATGCTTAAAAAGGACATTTTGGCTGAAAACCATGTTATATGCCAGTTTTGAGAAACATTATGAACTTTAGTATAAAAGGCATAATATACAATCACATTCAACATATAAGCCATTTCATCACATTAGACTCATCACCTTAAGTAACCCTAAGTTATACTTGTACAATGTATGAATGGAATCCCATAATACCATTCATACTAAGTACCACATTGAGGCCACCATAACATGCTTACCATACTTCATTCTCATCTTTAGTCAATAATCATAGATAAGGAACATTCACATTTCATAAGTCATGACAAGGAAAGTAACTCATAATAACATTTCCAAGTTAAGCATTCATCATTACATTAAGCCTTCAAGTCAACATTCTCATTAGCATCATTATAAGCATATTCATTTCATTAGACACTAAATCAACATTCTCATTAGCATCATCATAAGCTCATTCATTTCACTTAACATTATGACATTGAGAAACACACCATATGCCTCTCAAAGCCTACTCGTGCAATGCATGAATGGCATCCCATAATACCACCCACACTTCATAGAACTTCTTGAGTAACCATAGTACCTAACTCATATCCTTGGTCATAACACATTATTACATAAAGGAACACACCATGACTACTCTCAAAGTCTACTTGTGCAATGCATGGATGGCATCCCATACTACCACCCACGCTAAGTAGTGCATTCTTGAGGAGCCATAGTTCATTATCATTCTTTGTGGGGGTAAGCTTTAACTGACATAGATCATGTGAGCAAAACATGGAATCCCAATGTTACCCACACCGAATACGGGATTCCTACTTGCCTAAGGTAGGTCCGTTAACATTTATCTTAGGTGGATCCGCTAGCTAATAACCTATGTGGGCACATAGTTATGGGATAAGGATATTGCTACTAGATACCCCGCCTCAACTCACGTATGAGCATCCATCTCAAGAGATTGTTACTAAATACCCTGTCTCAACTCACGTATGAGTATCCATCTCAATCAACATCCACTCGGTGCTTAGCATTATTCCCCACGGAGTACTTGACATTCATTACTTTCATTCATTATTATGGGATAAGAGATTGATACTAGATACCCCGCCTCAACTCACGTATGAGTATCCATCTCAATCCCAACATTCATTCATTAGATAGCTCATAGATTCAAAGGTGAGAATAGCCTTTCAACTAAGAATCCCCATATTGTGAGAAAAGTCCTTTCACAACATGTCATTATCATTCATTAGTGTACAATTGAGAATAGCCTTTCAATCAACACATCATCATTAACATAATCTTAAAACTTCATTCATTCTTCATTCATGAGTGTGTGTGTGAGAATAACCTTTCACATATATCATCATCATTCATAAGTGTTAAATTGAGAATAACCTTTCAATAATAACACAATTGCATTCTAGACATGATCACATTACTTTCATTGAAATCACAAAGCATATACAAAACTCTCGTAGTCATGTATAGGTTCTTCATTCATAGCCCTTCAAGAACCCTAGATCACAATTCATGATTCACATCTTGCATCACTATTCTATACATGGATATTCACATATTTCAATTAGATTAACTACTACATGCATAATTTGATCACAATCCATCCATATCAATCATCACCCACACTTTGAGATCCAATTTGACAAAATAGGGAAATTCATGGATTCATAGGTAATTCATCATAAAAACAGTAGTAATTCATCAAATTGATCATAATATAAGACAATAAACACTTTGAAATCGTTTTGAAAGTGAATCCATGTCATAGATTGAAAACCCTAGGTTTTGGAGAATTTCAACTTTGAGAAATAGAGTTTTGAAGGGACTCCTTGGATGGAACTTAACCAAGGATGAAGACTACCATACCTTGATTGAAGAAACTCCATGAAATTGAGTGAGAAATATGAACTCTTGAACTCCAAACCTTGACTTTTTCTTCTCCAATGTAGGTTTCTAGAGAGAGAATATTTGGAGAAGAGGGGATTTCTATTTTTGAGTTTTGGGAATAATGAGTTGTAAAAGGGAGTTTAATGACTTAAAAAGTCTTAAATAAGTGAAATAAAATAATATAAACCATCCCCAACCCATAACTAATTAATTAGGAATTTACTAGATTGCTCCTATAATGGCCTAACCTAGGCAGCCTTTTCAGTGTTAACCTACGCCCGCCGACCCACGGACCGTGAGTGGGGTGACGCCCCATACTGCACGTCCGTGGTTTGGTTCAGGAACTTGGAATTTGGAGCCTTGACCTACGGATGGGTTCCAAGGGGAGTGGATGGACCTACGGAGCGTAGGCCCTCATTTTTTGATAGCTTTTGTTCTTTGGCAGCTATAGGGGTTAGACTTTAGGATCCTCCTCAAGGATCCTTGGTTGGTCCTTGGGGGGTCATACCTTGACGTTTAACCCCTAAACCCCTCAACCTAAGCTTGGGAACTCCTTTTACAACATAAAACTCAACAACACACTCGTAAGGCTCTAGTTTCACCTATTCGTTTTTCGAGGTGTTACAGTAGGTGGGGTCCGTGGTTGCCCACTTGCAACTCCCTCCCCAGAACCCCAGGAAATACAGCCAAGGCACGACCCACGGGCTGTAGGTCAGACCATAGGTAGTGGTCCAGGTCCGTGGATTGTGGCCCTCAAGTCCATGTCCCAGACACCAATCGATACCCTGCCAGAACGGACCGTCGGTCTCTCCACGATTCGTCGGTCATGGGCCATCGGTGGCTTCGACAAATCTTAAGTGAGGGTCGTTTGGTCTTTTCCCCAATGCGTTGGACACCTAAACTACGCCGTTTAACCCCTAAACTACAATGGTTTGGTCAGTTTAAGCCTAGTAACTAAATTAGAACCTACCTTAAGCGAATCATTCACCAAAATTCGATCAAACCAGAGCAAAAGGAGAAGAAACAGTCGACCAAACCTTCCCAAGAACGCAACAAGTTTTCCTCAGTTCCATCCCCAAAATTAAAAGATTTCTCTATGAAATTTGTCACCAAGTATGTGGGATTTCACTAGTGGATTCCTTTCATTCACTAGGTCCCTAGAATTCGGTCAGATTCTTGATTGCCTTCATATTATCTAGACCTAGGGTTTCTTGAACGTTAGAAATTGTTGTGATTTAGTTGTTAGAATTTTCCCAATTAGATTTTCATGTTGTTGTAACATTGTTGCTTAGTTCCTTGCATGAAATTCAGAACCCTAGTTGTGTAGATTCGTTTAGTTCATGAATTGCACTAGCTAGGACAAAAACAGACGTACATGCCTCAGTTCTCAAATGTTTCATTATCAGCATTTAATGTTGCATTTTCAGTAAGCATGTCAGAATATCGAGCTATTCAGTATATTTCAGTTATGTTGTATTGTTTACATTTCCAGTTGGGAGTAGGCTTAACACCGAGTTCACTACAAAGAAAGGGAAATATTTCGACAGTTATATTACGACGGCTTCATAGAACCGTCGCTAATGTAAAATAATACGACAATTTTTTATACGTCATATTAAATATGCAATAGCGGTGGTTATCACCTAAATTGCGGCGTTTTGAAACGCCAGTTATATTTAAATTTTCCCAACATATTTTCTTTTCTTTTATACATCAATATATTTTCCTTAATTTCATTATCTATTTTCCTTAATTACAAAGAAATCAATTTAGCAAATCAGTCAAACGATTTTCATTCTCTCTTCCACTTTGAATCAATCCCCAAATCAGTCTTTGTAATGTATATATCTATATCTTCCAAATCAATCGCCCAAATGAGCTCTCGATCCATGGCGTATACTGTAGATAGGCTCATATCTATAAGGATAGGCTTCTCAATTTCATTGTAGAACTTTTCAATTTGAATTTTATCGCTCACTAGAAAAGAAGCCGCCATCACCATCTCTTCACCAACAAAGCTTTTGTTCGTTCAATCTGAAATGGTTCTAAGTTGATAGGTAAGCTTTTTGTTAGAATTCATGCATGTTTGAGATTGTAGAGATTTGTCACAATTCATGCATGTAGGATTCAAGTTTTTTGTTAGGGCTTTTCTTTCTTTTAGATTTGAGTTACATTTTGTTAATTTTTTTTGTTGAATAATCTAGTTATTAATCTATATTTATATATGAGCTTGATAGGTTGTTGAGGCATCAAAACCTGTTGGTGAAGGTGTTGAGATCAACTTCGATAGTAAATCGTGTGATAGGTATATAACTCTTATTAATGTAACTTTCTTTTTTATTGAGTGTTTGAGCTGCTGAGATATTAATCATGATATTTTATTGCTCCTGATGGTGAAACGTCAAGCACATCGATATGTGGTGCTCAGTTGTCCGCATTGAGAGTTGATTGTTTATCAATAGGCAGAGGATTCCCGGTCTTTGTTGTTTGTTGAGTAGAGATGTGGTTGTAGCGAGAAATAGCCCAAAATCATCCCTTACTTTTGGCTTTAGACCTATAATCATCCTTCTTCCCCATGTTTAAAAAGTTGATAAATTTTTAGTCTTTTCTTTAACAAACCCAAACTTTATTCTATGTTCATTGTTTCTGACACAGTAGTACTTCATCACATTGAAGAATTTAAAGAAGTTTATAAAATATTAGTACCTACTTTTCACAATATTAGTAAGTTC
>JAJOOR010003653.1:35000-36002 GCA_036250505.1 Solanum acaule | reverse complement strand
TCTTCTTCGAACCCCCCCCCCCCCCCCCCAAACCTCTTTCTCCTTCTTTGAAACCCCCATTCCAATCCTATTTATCATCTTCGAATCCCCACTCCCACCCTCTCTCTTTCTCTTCGAACCTCGGTGCCTCACACTTTTCTTCTTCTTCTTATTTGTTGAACTTTCCATTTTTTTTCTCCTTCTTCAAGATGCCCCCATCCCACCCTCATTTCCTTTATATCAGTAAAACCCAAAAAATGTGATGAATAGGGAAAAAAATAGAAAAGCCATCGATTTGTTCTTGCTTCAAATTAAAATTAGTATTTATGGCAAGGTTTGAATGTGATGAACTAAGCTCTTTTTAATGTAAATCTACAATTTTTTCATCTCAAATTAAATTTTCAGTTATTATTTATTTGTTTTGATTATGTGTCTTAAAAATTGAATGTGTTTTTGTGAGAATGGTTTGAGATTTTTAATCTCTTTCAACTGAAAATTTGTTCTTTTTTGAGATTATTTTTCTTATAATCATCGATTAATTCTTATTTTTTGAGATTTTTTTTTTACTTTCTAAAATTGTAAATAAATAAAAAGAAACAAAAAAGAATTAAAAATAAAATTTAAATAATGTTTAATGTGACGCTGATGTGGTGCCATGTGTATCAATGACATGGCGCGTGTGGAATGCACTTGGCCATTGTGAGACTGGTATTATAATATTAGGGTGTATTTTAATTCACTTGAAAAGAGATTAGGGGTAAATAATTATCCGTAAAGTTAAAGTGCTAAAGTAAGTTTTGTAGCCAAGTTCAGGGGGAATTTTATGTATTTTCTCTTTATTTAATAACACTGCTAATAATACTATAGCGTGATCATAATGTGGGGGATTGGAGTGACAAACTGCAAATTGGGCTGATATATGTGTGTAATTTTTTAAGGTTACAAATGAGAAGGTTAAAGCCCTCATGGAGTTGGCAGGGTTGAAGCGGGACCATCAGTTATTGCAAGAGTATGTTTCTATAT
>JAJOOR010003653.1:0-32500 GCA_036250505.1 Solanum acaule | reverse complement strand
GTTAAACAGTGATTATTATTACATAATTCCACTTTTAGTCCTTGTGTTATTGAAATATGCATATTTTAACCTTTAACTATTTGAAGTATGCGATTTTGATCTCTGAAGTTAACTATGTAACAAAACAATTATTTTAAAATATATAAATAAAATAAATCAAAGGGTTAGTGATTCTAAATGCTTGAAAAAATATGTGTACGACAAAATTTGAATTTAATAAAAAATAAATGTTAAATTTTTTAAAGACTAAAAGTTGTTAGGACACCATTGATAACATTAAGGAGTCTGTCCACCTAAATCTTTCAAATGTAATTGTATTTAACCTTGATTAGTAATCATTGACAAAATGAGGAAGAACGAGTTACTAATGAATAAAAAATAGAGCAAACAGAGAAGCAAATGATCAATTTATATATTTAAAATAATCATTCTAATTGTATTATTTTTAAAAATATTTAAATATAATTTTTAATTTTATATACATAATTCTTCAAGCATTTAGTAACACCAACCCTTTATTTTATATATTTTCAAATATTTTTTGTTAAATAGCTAAGTTTTGGCTGCCGGTAAGATCTAGCAATTCAATCACCCATACTACAAGCTAAAACTGATGTTTTTACAGAAAATATAACTTCTATTCAAAGATTTTGACATTCACGTGAAGTCAACAAAGCCAAACCTTTCAAAGAAAAAAAACAATGCCAAATGAAATATATACTATTTATAGAAGAGGATAAATGAAATTCCATCCTAAGATTTATCAATCATGGGCATTTGGTCTAGTGGTATGATTCTCGCTTCGGGTGCGAGAGGTCCCGAGTTCGATTCCCGGAATGCCCCTCTTTTTTTTTAAGTTTACTGCAAGAATTATTCAATCTCCTTGTAGTCAACCATGTACCAGCTGGACAAGTAGTAGTATTTTGTAAAACAATCAGCATTGAAATTGATGTCCTGAAAATTGCAGCCATTTATATATGTTTACTGAGATTCAAACTATAAATTAAAATCTGGCCACATGCAGACAATTTAACGCCACCGGGGAATCAATAGTGTACAATTCAGATGAGGTAAGGACTAAGGACTATCAGAATTTTATATTGCAGATGAGAAATGGCAATTATGATCAAATCACTCACAACAGGAAACTCATTTTGACAAACTCAAAGATAGAAAATACTAACAGCTGGGCATTTGGTCTTGTGGTATGATTCTCGCTTTGGGTGCGAGAGGTCCCGAGTTCGATTCTCGGAATGCCCCAACTAATATCAACTTTTTTACATGCAAAATTAAGCAGGCCATAAATGGCTAACCTAGCTCAATTGACTAGAGATATAAGAAAACACACTTCATAGTTTCTTTTCTGCAGTCTCGGAGTCATCATACAAATGCTATAATTTACCCTCCACCTTGTTAACAATGGAAGCAGATAATTTCAACTAGCACACAACCTCACTTTGTCATCTTGGATGACTTAGTGTTAACCTTATTGCAAGATTGTCTACAGGGAACATAAACAGTGGGTACTTAGTCTAGTCGTATGATTCATCGGTGCAAGATTCTTAGTATTTTGTAAAAAGAATCAGCATTGAGATTGATGTTCTGAAAATTGCAGCAAGTTCATCAGTCATTTATAGAACTAAGATTTAAAAAAAAATAGAATTCACACTTGGTCACATGCTGACAATTTAATGCCACAGGGGAATCAATGTTCTGCAAATTAAAAAAAAGACCATTTGTACAGTCCAGACCTAACTTTGTTTTGTCAATGCATGTACCAAACCTTACCTAATGCTCGACTTCAAGAGCTCTTCATTGTTTCCATTTTTGTAAGCTGATCTCCAGTCAACTACAAAACTCAATCGACTGTCTTCATAAAACAAAATTTGCAGGTAAAGATTCTTTTAATTCATGTTAATGGACAACCAAGTGGCATGAGCACTTGAAGCTGAATAAGAGTAAATCTAGATCTATAAGCTAAAAATTAAATTAATACATCATGAATACTTGCAATGCACGAGTTGGGCTTGCCTGTTCAGTTTAAAGATCTGAAACTCCAACGTTCAACATCTAACTCCCAAAAGATCCCTAAATATAAAATGTTGAACAGATAAGTTCTCGAGTATCTCAAATATCACAAGCCATCATTTCAGATATGCTTTTTTGCCATCCATTTTCAATTTGACAAAGCAGGCAAAACTTAATGAAGTTGGTACACGGATTTGTCGTAACATCAAAGAATCATTATAGATACAAGGTCATTTACAGGTCAAGGAAGTTTACAATAACAACAGAGATCATTAATCAAGGAAGCTCTCTGAATTTCAAGTCAAAATAAGGAATGAAACGGATATCCACAGTTCATGAACCATTTTCATTTCACTTGAGTGAAATAAAGAAGCATGAACTTCATTGTACCATGTTGCTTTGCACCAAAAATCGCATAACATGAGCTGCACCATTCCTTGAAACAAGTGATAATGATATAGCTGAACAAAGAAGGTATCCAAACGAGAACTGGCCGTAACAGAACCCAGAAAAAAGCATGGTTAACTATCAACGGGATAATCCTTAGTGGAGATTTTATTTGCTTCAGCTGTAACTAGAACGATGAAGCACAAACATGAAATGTTAATTCAGCTTATGCCGGAGACCTGGCCTCATGTCCAATGACAGTTCTTAATCACTACACAGATCTCGTGTGTTTTGGATTCCAGATGACCAAAGGGTTGAGCATGATAGCATAGGATTGTAAATATACAAGTGACAGTAACAACCAAAGCTGATAGCATCTATAGGGATCGAGAAAAGTAATTTGAGGAACTGCAGATGCATATTATTTTAAGCAACCTTCTATATACACCTCACATCCAAATAAAAAGTACTCAAGAACATTTTTTTTGATAATTAAGTACTCAAGAACATTTAAGCAAGCAAATGAAGATCATATGGTGTAAAATACGGATTATTTGAATTCTATATTACAGTAAGCAATGACAATTGTGTGATCAAATAGCTGACAAAGCTAAAATACATTTGACTAAAATTCAAATAAGACAATGTCAACGATGGGCATTTGGTCTAGTGGTATGATTCTCGCTTTGGGTGCGAGAGGTCCCGAGTTCGATTCTCGGAATGCCCCTTAATTTATAAAAGTTTTTATTTACTCTAAGATTTTAACTTTTCAAAGGCTCAAACAATGGAAAATGTTTATCTCACCTAGAAAATTATTGCACAAAATGGTACAAGCTCCAGACAACCAATATCAACTTCAAACTATTATTACCACTGAGGGACCAACAAGAACTGGGCATTTGGTCTAGTGGTATGATTCTCGCTTTGGGTGCGAGAGGTCCCGAGTTCGATTCTCGGAATGCCCCTTAATTTATAAGAGTTTTTATTTACTCTAAGATGATTTAACTTTTCAAGGCTCAAACAATGGAGAATGTTTATCTCACCTAGAAAATTATTGCACAGAATGGTACAAGCTCCAGACAACCAATATCAACTTCAATCAATTATTACCACTGAGGGACCAACAAGAACTGGGCATTTGGTCTAGTGGTATGATTCTCGCTTTGAGTGTGAGAGGTCCCGAGTTCAATTCTCGGAATTCCCCCATCTAATACAACTTTTTAATTCATTTTACTTGCAACTCTGCTCCTTCACTCTATTTTCTAAGTGATAGTACATGCAAATTAAGCAGGGTCATTTATGTAACTAAGATTCAAAAAAATAGAATTCACACTTGGTCACATGCTGACAATTTAATGCCACAGGGGAATCAATAATCTGTAAGTTTATTAAAAAAAGACCATTTGTACAGTCCAGACTTAACTTTGTTTTGTCAATGCCTGTACCAAATCTTAACTAATGCTCGACTTCAAGAGCTCTTCGTTGTTTCCATTTTTGTAAGCTGATCTCCAGTCAACTACAAAACTCAATCGACTCTCTTCATAAAACAAAAATCGCAGGTAAAGATTCTATTTATTCATGTTAATGGACAACCAAATGGCATGAGCACTTGAAGCTGAATAAGGTAAATCTAGATCTATAAGCTAAAATTTAATACATCATGAATACTTGCAATAGTGCAGAGTTGGGGGCTTGCCTGTTCAGTTCACAGATCTGAAACTCCAACGTTCAATGTCTAACTCCCAAAAGTTCCCTAAATAAATGTTGGAAAGATCAGTTCGAGTATCTCAAATATCACAAGTCATCATTTCAGATATGCTTTTTTGCCATCCATTTTCAATTTGATAAAGCAAGAAAAACTTAAATGTGAAGTTGGTACATGGATTTGTCATAACATCGAAGAATCATTATGTTTGATCCATAACAAGATCATTTACAAGTCAAGGAAGTTAACAATAAAAACTGAGCATCATTAATCAACGACACAGATCTTCCACAAAATCAAGGAAGTTCTCTGAATTCAAGTCAAAATACGGAATGAAATGGATATCCATAGTTCATGAGCCATTTTAATTACACTTAAGTGAAACAAAGAAGCATGAACTTCATTGTACCATGTTGCTTTGCACCCAAAATCGCATAACATGAGCTGCACCATTCCATGAAACAAGTGATACTGATATAGCTTAATAAAGAAGGTATTCAAAAGAGAACTGGAAGTAAGAGAACCCAGAAAAAAACCCATGGTGAACTATCAACGAGATACTCCTTAGTGGATATTTTATTTGCTTCAGCTGTAACTAGAACGATGAAGCTCAAGCATGAAATGTTAATTCAGCTAACGCTGGAGACCTGGCCTTATGTCCAATGACAGTTCTTAATCACTACACAGATCTCACGGGTTTTGGATTCTAGATGACCAAAGGGTTGAGTATGATTGCATAGGATTGTAAATATACAAGTGATAGAAGCAACCAAAGCAGATAGCATCTTTAGGCATCGAGAGAAGTAATTTGAGGAACTGCAGAGGCATATTATTTTAAGCAACCTTCTATATACACCTCACATCCTAATAAGTACTCAAGAACATCTAAGCAAGCAAATGAAGATCATATGGTATAAAATAAGGATTATTTGAATTCTATATTACAGTAAGCAATGACAATTGTGATCAAATAGCTGACAGAGCTAAAATACATTTGACTAAGATTCAAATAAGACAATGTCAACAATGGGCATTTGGTCTAGTGGTATGATTCTCGCTTTGGGTGCGAGAGGTCCCGAGTTCGATTCTCGGAATGCCCCTTGATTTTGCTAAAGTTTTAATTTACTCTAAGTTAATTTAACTCACCAACTCCTTCATCACTAGCTGATTCTACAGTTGAGTATGTTAAGATATTAAAACCAGATATGGGAAGCCTCCCCCTTTCGACTACTAAAACACCTTTAATTGCAATGTTATGTCTCTCTGTATACATTTTTAACATTGGAGGAGCCCCTAGGCACAGGAGAATTTCATCCTCCTAGAAAATCATTTTATAAGATGGTATAAGCTCCAGACAGCTGGAGATGAAACTTCCAGCTATCATTTAGACTGGGGGACCAATAAAACAGGGCATTTGGTCTAGTGGTATGATTCTCGCTTCGGGTGCGAGAGGTCCCGAGTTCGATTCCCGGAATGCCCCTTTATTTTGCTTAAGTTTTATTTACTCTTAAGTTGATTTAACTCTCCAAATGCTCCTTCATCTGTAACTGACTCTACATTCGCCGTAGGAGAATACTTCCTCCTCTACAGTTGAGTTTGTTCAGATACAACCAGATATGACCAACTTTAATAATGTCTACAATTACAGCACCTTTAATAGCATAGTATGCGTCTCTCGATATATATTATTTTAACAAAGGGAGGAAGGGAGGGAGAGGGAGGAAATGGTCTACTATGAACACTTATAATTTGGATGAAAGAAAATGACCTTTTCAGATCTCTTATGTAAGAATGAAGATCTTTATAGTACTAAAAACAAATTCGTAAAAGACCATAACACCGATTGACCCGAGGAAGGATCCCTCACACTGGAGAATGCTCATCCCTCCAAGAAAATCATTTCGAAAAATGGCACAAGCTTACAAGTGACATGAAACTTCCAGCTATTACTTAAAATTGAGGGACCAACAAACAGCAGGGCATTTGGTCTAGTGGTATGATTCTCGCTTTGGGTGCGAGAGGTCCCGAGTTCGATTCTCGGAATGCCCCCAGCTAAAGTAACTCTTTTACTTCATTTTACTTGTATATCTGCTCCTTCACTTTATTTTCTAATTGATATATTAGAATTAAGCAGGTCACTGATGGATAACCTAGAGTGATTGGCCAGAGATCTTACTAGAAAATACACTTTAAAGTCTGCAGTCTCAAATTATCATACCAACACTATAATTTACCCTCCACCTTGTTAACAATGGAAGCAGAAAATTTCAACCAGCACACAAGTTCTCATCTTGGATGACTTAGTGTTAATCTTATTGCAACATTGTCTATAAGGAACATAAATAACTGGGTATTTAATCTAGTTGTATGATTCATGGGTTGCAAGATTCTTAGTATTTTGTTAAAAAAAAAACATTGAGATTGATGTTCTGAAAATTGCAGCAAGTTCATCTGCCATTTATGTAACTAAGATTCAAAAAATAGAATTCACACTGGGTCACATGCTGACAGTTTAATGCGACAGAGGAATCAATAATTTTTTTTAGTTTACTCATTATCAAGATGTAGGACCATTTGTACAGTCAAGACCTAACTTTGCTTTGTCAATGCATGTACCAAACCTTACCTAATGCTTGACTTCAAGAGCTCTTTATTGTTCCCATTTTGGCAAGCTGATCTCAAGTCTTCATACAAAAATATTTGCAGGTAAAGATTCTTTTAATTCATGTTAATGGATAACCAAATGGCATGAGTCACTTGAAGCTGCATAAGGTAAATCTAGATCTATAACATACAGATTAATACATCATGAATACTTGCAATAGTGCAGAGTTGGTCTTGCCTGTTCAGTTTACAACAAAGCAGATCTGAAACTCCAAGGTTCTACATCTAACTCCCAAAAGATCCCTAACTATAAAATGTCGAACAGACAAGTTCCAGTATCTCTTCTATCATAAGCCATCATTTCAGATTTGCTTTTTTGCCATCCATTTTAAATTTGACAAACCAGGCAAAACTTAAAAGTGAAGTTAGTACATGGATTTGTTGTAACATCAAAGAATCATTATGTTTGATCCATAACATGGTCATTTAGGGGTCAAGGAAGTTAACAGTAAAAACTGAAATCATTAATCAATGACATAGAGGTGTTGTGCAAAACCAAGGCAAAAGCTCTCAAAATTTCACGTCAATATAAGGAATAAAGCCGATATCCATAGGTCATGAGCGATTTATATTATACTTTAGTAAGAAAAAAAAAAAGCAGGAGCATTATTGTACCAAGTTGCTTTGCACCCAAAAATTATATAGCATGCAAATTACTTAACATGATCTGCACTATTCCATGAAACAAGTAATGATGATATTATAGATAATAAAGAAGGTACCCAAAAGAGAACTGGAAGAGAACCCAGCAAAAAACCCATGTTGAACTATAAATGTGATACTCCTTACTGGAGCTTTTATTTGCTTCAGTTGCGACTTAACTCGATCTATGAAGCTCAAACATGTAATATTAATCCAGCTAATGCCAGACACCTGGCCTCATGTCCAATGGAAGTTCTTAATTACTAGGCATATCTCATGGATTTTGGATTCCAGATGACCAGAGGGTTGAATATGATAGCATAGGATAGTAAATATACAAGTGACCAGAGGGTTGAATAGGATAGTAAATATACAAGTGACAGTAGCAACCAAAGCTGAGAGCGTCTTAGGCAAATATACAAGTAAATATAGGATAGTAAAAGTGACCAGATGACCAGAGGGTTGAATAGGATAGTAAATATACAAGTGACAGTAACAACCAAAGCTGAGAGCGTCTTAGGCATCAAGTGCAGTGAGAATCAGAGGAACTGCGGAGGCATATTATTCTAAGCAACCCTTGTATATACACCTCACATCCAAATAAGCAAAGTACTCAAGAACATTTGCCTAGAACTCAAATAAGACAATGCCAACAATGGGCATTTGGTCTAGTGGTATGATTCTCGCTTTGGGTGCGAGAGGTCCCGAGTTCGATTCTCGGAATGCCCCTTCATTTAGCTAAATTTTTTAATTTACTCGAACTTAATTAACTCTCCAAGGGCTCATTCATCTCTGGCTGATTCTACAGTTGAGTATGTTTAGATATTACAACCAGATATGGGAGACTTCCCCCTTTCTACAACTACTTCCAATGTTATGTCTCTCTGTATACATTATTTTTACATTGGAGGATCCCCCAGACACAGGAGAATTCTCATCCCTCCTAAAAATCATTTCATAAGATGGTACTCCAGACAACTGAATATGAAACTTCCAACTATCATTTAGATTGGGGGACCAACAAAAGCAGGGCATTTGGTCTAGTGGTATGATTCTCGCTTTGGGTGCGAGAGGTCCCGAGTTCGATTCTCGGAATGCCCCTTGATTTTGCTAAAGTTTTATTTACTCTTAAGTTGATTTAACTCTCCAAATGCTCCTTCATCTGTAACTGACTCTGCAGTGCCATAGGAGACAATTTCCTCCTCTACAGTTGAGTTTGTTCAGATACAACCAGATAATAATGTCTACAATTAAAGCACCTTTAATAGCATAGTATGCCTCTCTATATACATTATTTTAACAAAGGGAGGGAGAGAGAGGGAAGAAATGATCTCCTATGACTACTTACAAATTGAATAGAAGAAAATGACCTTTCAGATCTCTTATGTGTAAAAATTAAGATATCTATAAAACTAAAATCAAATTCGTAAAGGACCATAACACCGATTGACCCAAGGAAGGATCCCCCCAGTCACCAGAGACTAGAAAATGCTCATCCCTCCAAGAAAATCATTTCAAAAAATGGTACAAGCTCCAGACAACTGACACGAAACTTCTAACTATTTCTTAGACTGAGAGACCAACAAACAGCTGGGCATTTGGTCTAGTGGTATGATTCTCGCTTTGGGTGCGAGAGGTCCCGAGTTCGATTCTCGGAATGCCCCTTGATTTTGCTAAAGTTTTAATTTATTCTAAGTTGATTTAACTCACCAAGGGCTCCTTCATCTCTTGCTGACTCTACAGTTGAGTATATTCAGATATTACAACCAGATATTGAAAACTTCACACTGTCTACAACTAAAACACCTTTAATAGCATTGTTATGTCTCTCTGTATACATTATCTTTAGCATTGGAGGAGCACCTAGACACGGGAGAATTCTCATCCCACCAAGAAAAACATTTCATAGGATGGTATAAACTCCAGATAATTGAACATGAAACTTCCAGCTATCATTTAGACTGGGGGACCAATAAAAGCAGGGCATTTGGTCTAGTGGTATGATTCTCGCTTTGGGTGCGAGAGGTCCCCGAGTTTGATTCTCGGAATGCCCCAAATTATTAAGTGCCTTTTTACAAGCCTGTACTCCTGATAGTTATCAAGGATTTTAAGGCAGATGTAGGATATCCATTTAACACTTTGCTGAATATTCAATAGTGAGATTTGTGTTCTGGAAACTGCAGTAAGTACATCATGCATTTATGAATTTGGTAGGATTCCAATGATTAATGGTTATTCATTTTAGACAGTTAAAATTAATTAGTTTAGTAATCCAAACAGTTCTAGAACTGATTCTTCTTTCTAGTGTATTTTAGTAAACCACATATATTGCTTGACTTGCAGAGCTCTTTCCAGTCTCCTGTTCAGTACATATTCTGATGTAAAGTCAGCCAAGTCAATCAGCCAAAAGTCATGTTTTTTCAAATAACAACATTTAGGCCAAGATGCATCCTGATCAAATAAAGAAAATGGAATGGCAAGACTTGATGCTCTGAAAGCTAATTTTTTCAGAACTACAAGATAAAAATAACAAAGCATGAGTGCTGGTAGTTTATGGATTTGTGCTAACCTCTCTAGTTTACAAGTAGGCAGATCGGAACTCCAAAATTTAACATAGAACTACCAAGAAATCCCTATATACAAAAGATTAAATAGATTAGCACAAGAATTATCTCACCTATGATAAGGAAAATTTAAAGGTTTGCAGTTTTCCCTTCAGAAATAAATCAAATGTTTGCTTTCCATCAAAGTTTGTTGATATTAGACATGCAGATCAACAATCATAACTGAAATATTTAGCAGAACAGTGTTATTTTTTAAATTCATTTGATGAGGAGAAGAAAGGTGTTACTAAAAATCAAAAAGTATATCATTTGACATTCTTTTTGGAAAAAAACTCTGTGATTTCCTACTCGCATCTGGAGTTAAAATGGATAACACTAGTGATGAGTCATTTTATTTCAGTTTACTAGAGCAACGATGCACCATTTCTACAGTCCAGACATAATTATGCTTTGTCAATGCTTGCACTAAACTTCACCTAGTGTATTGACTTCAAGAGCAGTTTTGTTTCCCTTAAGTTAGTGTTTTGATTACAAGTCAACTAAGACACTCAGCCAAATGTCTTCATACAACACTATTTAGAGGGAAAACGCTTTCTATCCACTCTCATGGACAACCAAATGAAACGAGTCACCTAAAGCTGAATAAGGTAAATCTAGATGTATAAGCTAAAAATTAATACATCATGAATACCTGCAATAGTACAGAGTTGGGCTTGCATGTTCAGTTTACTGATAAGATCTGAAACTCCAAAGTTCAGAGTCAAACTTTCCAGGGATCCCTGAATATAAAATGCTAAATGGGTAAGTTCAAGTGTCTCAACTGTCATCAGCCATCATTTCAGATATGCTTTCATTTTTGCCATCTGATTCCAATTTGACTAAGCAGGCAAAACTTAAAAGTTAAGTTAGTACCCGGTTTGCCTTTATATCAAAGATTCATTAAGTTTGGATTAAAACATCAATTAGGGATCAAGGGTGTTTTGCCTTGATCACTGATGATCAACGGCTCAGAGGTCTTTCACAAAATTGAGGCAAGAGTTCTCTGGACTTTCACGTCAAAATGAGGAATTAAATGGGTATCCATAGTTCAAATACCTATTTTCTTTTCAATTTAGTGAGCTAAAGATGCATGAACATCATTGTACTGTGTTTTTTTGTACCAATTTACAGACCATGAGCTACACCGTTTCATGAAAACAAGTGAAAAGAATCTAAGATAAGGAAGGTAGCTAAAAGAAAATTGGTAATAAGAGAACCCAACGAGAAAGCCCGTGTTTAACTACAAATGTGATATTCATAAATTTAGTGGAAGCTTTCTTTACTTCAGCTGTGACTTAACTCAAACTATGATGTACAAATATGCAATACTGATACAGCTAATGACAGAATCCTGGCCTCATGTCCATTGATAGTTCTCAATCACTAGACAGTTTCAATGGCTTTTTTATTCCAGATGCCGAAAAGGTTGAGAATGATAGAAAAGGACTGTAAAGAGACAAGCACCAGTAATAATGAAAGCAGATACAATCTGTATGCACAAGAGCAGCACAAATCAGAGGAAGCTGCAAAGGCGTCATATTTTAAGCAACCCCTCTGAGTATCTAACCATCTCCCATATCCAAATGGGAGCCAGCAAAAGTACCAAATGATGTTGTTATCTTTAAAAAAAAAAAAAAAAACTACCAAAGAATATTAAAGTAATCAACTGCTATGAAATACGGAGCATCTGAAGTCTAAGTTGAAGATGAGCAATAAGATTTACAATCAAATAACTCACAAGGCGAAATTGCCTCAACAAAACAAATTTTTATTTCCGGAAAAATCCCTTAAGGCTCAAAGGGACAACTAGGGATACTTCATGCAAATTGTAGGCTTGGAAAACCTATTATCCAATCCTAAAACAAGCATTTCTACAAACAATTAAAACAAATCCTAGACAAAGTGAGCAAAGGAATTTTCATTAAGTCTCATCGCACATGGCACATGTTAGATTAGATGGTCCCTTCCAACTCACAATCAAGAATAAATGAAACAAAATCGCATAAATCAAACCAATACCAAGTAGTGAGCAAAGAGTAAACAAATGACCAAGTGTCACTAATAAGACCATTTCTCTCAATGTTATCCACTTTTCCAGCAAAAATTTAGGAGGGATATTCCACAAATTTGGAAGAGTCTAAATAGTGGTACCAGAAAAACAAGTTATCCAAAGAGAGCAATCCAACAAAAACACATTTTTATTCCCTATTAGCTACCAACTACCCCTAAACACACCCGGTTCAAAAAAAATACTTTTTTTGGAAAAGAACTATGGCTTAAAAAAGGAAAAAAATGTCAAAACCTTATAGACTAAAGATATAACACAGTATTCCAAAATATTATCTCATTAATCACTCGGAGAACTAGTGATAATTTAACATATCAGACTACGAATCACAGGAAAAATAAGAGACAGTCCATTTTAAGGGTTCACAATTCAGCCATGGGATGAAGATCAAAGTTACAGTGAGGGAACAGGCTTCATATGTAGATTTAGTTACCACATGAAAGAATCTAAACATCTAATTGAAATGGTAAATCCAGGAAAAAACCAAGTACTTTTAATACATTAATTCTAGCAATGTTGCATTTTTAATTCCTAAAAGGTTCACATATATGAGCTCTCACATGCTAATTGTAACAGCCTGGTAAACCGTTGCCATGAGGCAGGTGCAAACTCGGCCCATTGGCCTCCTCACAAACAATTCTCCACCCTGCCCACCACCAACAGTGAAGATGAACATGTGACCTTGCTTTGAAGCTAATTAAGAGAATCCAAGCACACAATTCAAAATGCTAAAGGCAATGAGTGAAGTAGTTTAAGATTTTAATAACCTTTTCGGATGCTCTTATGCCCCTGATGTGGAATGTCATATATCTCTGGCACAAACCACGCTTTCTTCCATCTAACAAGTGGTTAGGAAAATATCAGATATTGATGTTAATCAAAACTTAGAAGTCCCCATCAGAAAATGAATTCTACATTAGCTAGTGGAACTCTTAGTAATTGCAACACTACAAAACCCCTGACTAGGATATTTCAATGTGTCTACTTGAATACAAAACCTAACAAGTAAATATGTAATGTAAGCAAGAGCAGATAACTACTTATTCAATTCAAAAGTTGACATAAAAAGTGAGATACCTTGCGGAACCCCGACCTCTGATGAAAAAACAAAACCATTTAATTTCACAAATTTGCAAAGAGTATGACCACAAAGAAATGAACAGAAATATTTGGAAGCTAAATCTCAATATATGCTACTCCCTCCATCCCATTTTTTTATTTTTTTAAATTAGTGTGGTGTCCGGGCTAGCTTTCACACACCTCGACTAATTCCACGGGGTACCTACCAACTCCCGCCAGCAATAGGAACCATGTAACTCTATCGACCCCATTCCAATTTTACTCTTCATATTTGGGGAATATTTGATACAATTCCACCAATGATACCATTCTATAAAACTTTCACAACTTTAAGAAGTTCGAATTGACGAATCTATCAAATTCTATCTTTTGAATGGTTTTCAATCAAACTGATTTCTTCAACTAGTACTTAGATATATTTTTTCCTCTAAGAGGCAAGTCAAATAAACACGTTAAACTCCATATCCTACAAAATGAACCGGAGTAAGTACAGGAATACTACTTTCACCCCCGAAGAATAAGAATAGTAAGCAAAATACATATAAAGCGAAGTAACACTCAAACACAAACAATTAGGTCACACTTCGAAACAAATTAACAAACAATTTGGCTGTAATAGAGTATGAATTCGACAAAAACTTATTGAAAAATTTAGGAAGATGAACAAACCTGAAGTGAATAATCACAGCCCTGTAAGTACCTCGGAGTCGGAGAATGTTCTTAGCAATAAGCAGAGAATTTTTTAGTATAAAATTAGAACTCTTTAAATTATTACAGTATATTTTTATTCTTAATTATACCCAGCGTGCCGTTTTGCGCGCGCATTTCTGATTTTCTTCTTTTTCTTTCCCCCCTCTGTGGGAGAAATTATCTTTTTGTGAAGGCTTAAAACCAAATTGTAATTCGAAAATATAAAATCAAAACAAATTTTATATATATTTATTTCTATTTTATTTATTTTTTTATATGCAAATTATTGCTTCATATCTAAATTTTTTGAATTCTTTATCACTTTTAATTTTTGGTGATAGGTGATATTTTATCAATTAAATGTTGGAAAATATCGTTTCACCAAGACAATCATTATATAAATTGTTAACATAATTCTATAAGTAATAAGTTGATAAATTTTAGATAAAGATAAAATTTAAAATCATATAATCTAATTCTTAACAAAAGATAAAAGTTTCCGAGATGTATTGGTCAAGAGAATATACCTCTGTATAGGTGTCATAAGTAGGGTTGCTTATGGTTATAGTTTAAAAACTCAATTGAATAGTTATTTGGACCAAATCGATTAAGAAAATGGATATTTTAATTGGTTTAATTTGGTTATGTTTGGTTTTAAATTTTGAAAATCGACACTAGTTGGTTTGGTTTGGTTTTGGTTGTACTAAAAATATCGCAAAAATAATCAAATCGAACCAAGAAATTATTTATATAAATTTTATAATTATTTATATATTATTCATAAATAAAATATAAATATTTCTGTAAAGTTTAATTAACTTTAAGTTTTAACTTTATCATTTTCTCAAGTCCAACACTTAAATTTTAACCCAAATGTTATAGCCCTAAGTCAAGTCCATCAAAATCTATTACTTTAGTCTCTACCTACCCTACTTCACATAAGACAGTCATATTTTCTCTTAATTGAATCACTTTATTCGTATAATAATAACTTTTGTATTACTTAATTGAATCCACATAGTTTTCTAGTGGATTGTTCATGTACTAGGTGTCTGTGTCTATCGAGATATGTATATCCTGAAAAAATTATTACTTTCAAATCAAATTAAAAAAATTGACAATTATTTTTTTCGTTTGATTTGGTTTAATTTTTTATTTTTTCGTTTGATTTGGTTTGGGAATCAGGATTAAGAGTTTGGGAGATCTAAATTTTCTTTAGAACTATCCATCAATTTTGTTAGGGGTTCACAAATTAATATACATATATTTAATTAATTTTCTAGTACAAATACAAAGTATACAAAAAGGCTATTGGGTTCTTCCGAATCCATGAACCCCACTTAGCTCTGATTCTGCATGCAACAATATTTGCTTACATTCAATTACAGGTGTAATGATAATTTTCAAAAATGAATGTATTAATGATTTCAAGTCATACACTTTAAAATGAGTAGAGAAGCTAGGTTTTGTTAATCGGATTAAATTATAATTTGTTATTGGACCCATCTTGATTCAACAAATTTTTATCCAAATAAATTTTAAACAGATTTGATCATGATCCAATAATTAATTTTACATATTTTGATCGTATAATCTTCAGCTACTTTGCCAATAATATATACTTCTATTTTTCCCTCAAGATTTGGAGAGATTCATATTTGATGGGCGATTTAGTAATTTAGAATGTTTACAGTGTGATGACTTAAACTTAATACATAATGTACTTATTTTACATGACTAATTGGCAAGTGACAAACTTGAGCAGACATTTGATCATAGGATTTGAGACATGGATTTAAAATTAATATTTGTTTATGAAATATTAATAAAATTATAATTTCAAATGATGATTGGAAATTTGAAATTCTCCAAGAAATATAAAAAAAAATCCAATTTGTGTTTTTTTTAAAAAAATAATGTTAAACTCTACCCATATGAATACATTTTGCACATAAAATTCATCATTTTAAATTTAGAAAAAAGAATCAAGCTCGTTGTAAAGAAATTGTATGTACAATGTAGGAGGATATATAAAAGAATAACTAATTATTCCGATCAACGAATACAACAACAACAAAATAACTAGTGTAATTCCGCAAGTAGGTTCCGAAAAGGGTAATGTGTACATAATCTTGCTCCTACATTGTAAAAGTTGATTTATTCAATAAGTTAATCTTTACAAAAAAAAATGTATGTATTTTAAAAGTTTGCAATAACATGCGATCACAAATAAGTTTTTATATAAAAAAAAAATAGAGATATGCAATGATTTATTAATGTAGTGTCTTAGAATATTATATTACCTTATTTGTGAATTATAATTTGCTAATTGATAAGATTGTTTAAGAGTTGATGTTAGAAATCATATCCAAACGAGCATAATATTTTTATCATATCCAAATGAGCATAATATTTTTATTTCACATTCGTCATCAATCCTAACCTACTTCCACATTTTCTTAAAAAAATTCTTAAAAGTTTGTTAATCTCTTGGTGTGAATCAATGTTGTAAAAACATTATTAGGATTCTGCAATGTTCTCCCCTAGGCGAGACATTTACAAATGGTTTGATGTAACACCAACAACAAACTTGATGTATTCTTACAAGTGAAGTTCAAAGAGATGACATATCTTGAAATAAGTAAAAAAAAATTGCTTCACCTACAACACGCTCCTAGGTACATATAAAAGAAAAACTCTAACTTGTTGTACATTGGACAAAGAATAAAATATACAAGTTTTAAAAGTTTGTTTTTATATGTGAACAACGATCAAGGAGAAAAAAAAATTGGGTCGAGAAATAAAAAAGAATAAAAGTCAAAACACATGTGATATGTAGTAAAATAGAAATACTATTACTTGTAGGTCAACTAGTCACCATTCATCTTCCTACTACATATAAAAGCTACGCAGTTACACTGGAAAAAAGATATGATAGAATATATAATCTCACAAAAAATAGCAGAGACCATTTTAAGGAAAAGTTACATTCCTACTACGAGCTAATTCTACACTAATACTATTAATGAGGATCATTTTTTTTTTTATAAATAAATCTTTAAAGTGGAGCAGTTAATGTCTGCTAGTGCCTTGAAATTGAGTCCAAAATTTGCACCTTCCTTTGTTACACCCTTAATTTCAGATTCTTTATTGTATGTTTCCTTTTCAAAAGCTTTTCTTCATGATTCAACATTTCCTCTTTTGCTTCACTCAACTCACTTTTCTTTCATGCAAGACAAGCTTAACTTTCTTTCTTCAGGAGGCTCCAAGTATTTATCCTCATTTGCTTCACACGTATTCATCTTTTCATTTTGATCTTTTGAGATAATATAAGCAAATAGAAAGTTAGAATGTACATCTTGATTGTGATAGAAATTAAAATATATTGTTTATAATCATACCATTGTGTGCTTTAACAATAAAATCCATAAGAACAACAACAACATCAACTTGTGACAAGCAATTTTCTCATAAAATGTATACCTAAAACAATAAAAACTATAATTAGGCCTAACAAAAACAATAACATACCAAATGTAATTCCACAAATAGGGTAGGGGGAGGATGGTACATAAATTTACCCATACTTTAATTTGTGAAGGTAGAGAGATGTAATGGAGAAAAGGATAGTAGCAACAACAAATAATGTGACATTGAAACAAAGAAAACAACAAGTAATAAAAATTAAAGAATAATATATAGAAGAGTAATACCAATAACACTGATAAGGAGAACTAGACAAGGCTTGTTGTATACTAACTTTCTACCTTAATCCTCGAATTTTGTGATGTTCTTGTAAGTTGTAGGTGTGTCAGGTCATGTCTAATTACCTCACCCTAATACTTCTTCGACTAACTTCTACCTCTCCTTAAATCCACCATAGCCAACCTTTGGCACCTCCTCACTAACGCATCTATGAATCTTTCTCTCCATATGTCAGAACCACCTTAGTCTCGCTTCTCTCATCTTGTCCACAAGGGGATCATTCCTACTTTATCAAAAATATCTATGTTTCTAATATTATCTCTCTTGGTTGGAAATTCATTTATACTAACATTACATTTAAGATAAATAAAGTGACAGTAATTTTTTATTTAACAAAATGACTAGGATTTAAGCATTTAAAAGGTGTTACCTTGAATTTGCAAGTCTCAATCAATTGGAAGACCAACACATCATTTTCAACAAGATTGTGAGCAATGGAGAAACCTCTCCACCCCCCACTCAATCCGTTTTTGTCAATTAGGTACTTGGTGGAAAACTCATCTTCATCCACCGAAATGACATTGTCATCATGGTTTGGCAAATGAGAAACACATTTTTTTTTTGGAAAGCTCTGTTATATCAAAATATTTATAAGAAAGGCTAGATTATATAGAAACAAAAACAATTTCGATATTGCTCTAATTCTATTAAGAAGAAATTTACTTACCAAACAAAATCCCCCAGTGACATGGGAAGGGAGCATACGTTTGACAAAATTTGGAAATTCAGAAGGTAAAGTTCTTTGAAATATTTCGGCTCGCAATTGGGATGATGTGCTTATATCAACAAAGTTGTCTGTCTGTCCCTTCCTTCCAATGCTAGTAAAATCGAGAATCAAAAATATTTTTAAAGAGATAATAATACCAGGATATATTAACGGCCAATGGTCATAAAATTCTCTTATCTTTTTTTTTTCAAAAAAATAATTCGATAGACTGTTTGATTATTCATAGTCAATTCTCACTGCAACTTTGAGTTGAGTTTTCAGGTTTAATTCAAAACTTGTGTACACTTCATTTTGAATTATTTGTTTGATTTTGATTTGATACAAAGTTTAAGAAAGTAAAAAAAAACTTTTGAATGTTGTGGTATAAAATTGAAATTAAAGAGTTCACAAAAAAAGAAAAAAATATTTTTTCTATGGACTAAAAAGAAAAGTAGGACAAATAAATGAACCAAAAAAGTATGACAAACAAATTAAGATGGAGGAAATAACATTTTTTCAAATAAAATACATATTCAAACACAACTTCAATTTCTAAATACTTTTTTCTGCTCAACTTTAAATACAATTTGAAA
Organism: Solanum acaule; assembly: GCA_036250505.1. Classification (NCBI taxonomy): domain Eukaryota; kingdom Viridiplantae; phylum Streptophyta; class Magnoliopsida; order Solanales; family Solanaceae; genus Solanum; species Solanum acaule. The sequence continues at coordinate 13,569 of JAJOOR010003653.1, read as the reverse complement.
AAATTCAAACATCATAAAATTCACGTCTAAACACCTATTTTTTTATTATTATAATTTGTTTTTGCATTTTCTCCACTTACCAGATTTGAACCTTCTTGTTATCTCCGCTTTCCACCTGCAAATGTATATGCCAAGTATCTTAATTAGTTTTAAAGTACTTCCTTACAAGAGTACTTGTTTGTCAAAGCGATAACATATTCAGTATAACCCCACTAGCGGGGACTTGGAGAGGATATAACTTATGTAGATATAATTTTTATCTAGTGAGATAGAGGGGTTATTTTCGATGGAGTGTACAGAGGCCTTATCTTTACGATATAAAGATAGAGAGGTCATTTCCGATGAAGCATACACAGACCTTATCTTTACCTCGTAAAAATAAAGAGGGTTTTCATGATGAAGCGTGTACAAACCATGTCTTTACCTAATAGAGATAAAGAGATTATTTCTGATAGAACATACATAGATCGTACTTTTACCACACAGAAATAGAAAGATTATTTTGTATGGATCAAACGCAAACCTTATCTTTACCTCTATAGAGGCTTTTTAGATAAACCGTCAACTATTTATTAAAGCACGGAGTAGAAAAAAAAATTATTCTCACCTTGTTGGTTCTATTGGGAGGCAAAACTTTTTTCTTGAGCAACCCTTAATTGACTGACAATGCCTTTTTCTGGTTAAGTCGTCAAATGAAAGAACAAAAATATATGGGTCAATAATTATAAGAAAAAAAAAACAGATAAAAGAATTAAATCTTTTTATTTGAAACCATGAAATGAAAATTGTAGTAGAAGGAGATGGAGTACCTTAGCAAGAGAAGGAGCCCGGCTTTTCATTTTAGAAGAATTAAAGTGAGGAAAAACAAAATAGAATTTTTGGGGTGTTCTTTTGACCGAAAAAAACTTATGAAGTGGAGAAATGAGATGATACTGTATTTATAAGGAGAATTAAGGAAGGCCTTGAAGCCAAAATTGGAATTAATTGGAAGAGTACTAGGTTTGGAATGATTTATTCCCTTTTCCCAAAGTTGTTCTTTTAAAGAAAAATAGTAAGCAAAATCTTTATATGTATGTATCATTATTAGTCAATTTAAGACCCTTGTTTTAATCAAACACAAACAAATAAAAAGGGAGAAAAAATAGCTATGAATTAGTTGCGGATCACAAACATACGGGAGACTTTTTTTATAAAGTAGAAATTTCGGGTGAGTATTGAAATATTAAAATAGTTCCACATGTCATATTTAGGGTCAAGTTTTAAAATATTAAAATAGTCAAAGGTCATATTTTAGGAAAAAAGTGAAATATTTAAATAGTCACCATGGTCATATTTTGGGTCAAGATAAATCTGTAGCTATTTTAGAATATAAAGATTTGGGTTTTAAAATCTTTCAAAAAATAAACAAATTCTATAAACAGATAGATATTTCAAAAGAGGAAAAAAAAATGAAATTTGACTAACATAGGTCAACAACAATATAAATTTGACTATCCTATATTATTATTTGTACATGAATTTTTTTTAAAAATGCTATAGTTATGTAGGTATTAGTAATATATACATTATTTATGAGGAAATTTATGTTATAACGATATTAGATATTTTTAATTTTATCTTGTATAGATAGGAATATATGATGGTCAACTTTACATTGTTATTGAGCTGTAATATCAATTGAGTTTCATTATTTTTTTTTAAAAATATTTGTCTCTTTATAGAATTTATTTATTTTTTGAAAGATTTAAAAAATCAAATCTTAAAATTTCAAAATAGCTTCAGACTTTATTTTGAAGAAAAAATCTACCAAACGTTATTTTTTTTTTTTATATATTTAATTAAATAATAATTTGAGAAATGTAGTAATTTTAAAAAATAAATATACAATATAATTTTATCATAACAAATGCATATGAATATAACATAAAATAACTCAAGTGAACCAACAAGCATAAAGGGGCAATTCCGTTAGCTAAGTTAATAAATAAAGGTACTTGTGTATTATTAGGTACAAGTAAGGGTGTGCATCTATTGATTCGATCTAATTTCATATATTATTGATTTAATTTATTCATTTTTAATTTGTGAATATGCTAATTCGACAATCAAATTAATAAAATATTTATTATTAATTTTTTATTCTTAATAATTTTATTTTTGATTTGATTGCTAAGGAGATGCACATATAATCACAATAAATAAGTAAAGAGGCTAATTTGTGTAGCCTACAACCAAAGTAATACTAAAATTTATATTCTATTTATAAGTCCTAAATACGGAAAGAAAGTATCAATAAATAAAAATCAATGCAAAATGATTGCGTCTGCCGGGAGTCGAACCCGGGTCTATTGCTTGGAAGGCAATTATCCTAACCGTTGGACTACAAACGCTTGCCTGCTATACGTTCTCAGGACATAGATTTTGTCTTGTCCGATCCCACCCAGACAACTCCTCCAACATATTCTTTTTTCATTCCAATTTATGTGGCAAAATTTGATGCGGCAATAGTATGCAAAATGAAAAAAAAAACCGTTTTTGAAGTGTATAATCTTAAATAAGATTGATATTTGTATAAACATAGGTCATCTCATAATTAAAAATACAATGAAAATATTAAAATTAAATTATTTATAACTATAAATATAAAAATGTATCATAGTTTTTAATCAAACTAAAACGAAAAATAAATAAATTAAATGTCACATTAAATAGAGAACAGAATGAGTAGTTGATATGAATGGAGCTTTTGCTTGCTTCAGCTGTGCCTTAACTCGATCTATGTAATATTAATTCAACTAATGCCAGAGACCTGGCCTCATGTCCAATGACAGTTCTTAATCACTAGACATATCTCATGGATTTTGGATTCCAGATGGCCAGAGGGTTGAGTTGACAGCATAGGATTGTAAATATTCAAGTTACAGACTTACAGTAACAACCAAAGCTGAGAGCGTCTTTAGGCATCAAGTGCAGTAAGAATCAGAGGAACTGCAGAAGCAAATTAAAGTACTCAAGAACATTTAAGCAAGAAATGAAGATCATCTGGTGTAAAATAAGGAGTATTTGAATTCTGCATTACAGATAAGCAATGACATTTGGGATCAAATAACTCAAAAGGGGAAAACACATTTGCCTAGCACTCAAATAAGACAATGCCAACAATGGGCATTTGGTCTAGTGGAATGATTCTCGCTTTGGGTGCGAGAGGTCCCGAGTTCGATTCTCGGAATGCCCCTTTTTTTTAAGTGCCTTTTTTCAAGCCTGTACTCCTGATGGTTATAAAGGATTTGAAGGCAAATGTAGGATATCCATTTAATACTTTGCTGAACATTCAATAGTGAGATTTGTGTTCTGGAAACTGCAGTAAGCACATCATGCATTTATGAATTTGGTAGGATTCCAATGATTAATGGTTATTCATCTTAGACAGTTAAAATTAATTAGTTTAGTAATCCAAACAGTTCTAGAACTGATTCTTCTTTCTAGTGTATTTTAGTAAACCACATATATTGCTTGACTTGCAGCTCTTTCCAGTATCCTGTTCAGTAAATATTCTGATGTTTAGTCAGCCAAGTCAATCAGCCAAAAGTCATTTTTTTTCATATAACATTTAGGCCAAGATGCATCCTTATCAAATAAAGAAAATGGAATGGCAAGACTTGATGCTCTGAAAGCTAATCTTTTCAGAACTACAAGATAAAAATAACAAAGCACGAGTGCTGGTAGTAGATGGATTTGTGCTCACCTCTCTAGTTTACAAGTAAGCCGATCGGAACTCCAAAATTCAACATAGAATTACCAAGAAATCCCTATATACAAAAGATTAAATAGATTAGCACAACAATTATCTCACCTATGATAAGGAAAATTTAAAGGTTTGCAGTTTGCCCTTCAGAAAAAAAATCAAATGTTTGTTTTCCATCAAAGTTTGTTGATATTAGACATGCAGATCAACAATCATAACTGAAATATTTAGTAGAATGGTGTTATTTTTTTTTATTCATTTGATGAGGAGCAGAAAGGTGTTATTAAAAATCAAACAGTATCATTCTTTTTGGGGAAAAATTCTCTGATTTCCTACTCACATCTGGAGTTAAAATGGATAACCTAGTGATGAGTCATTTTCTTTCAGTTTACATGAGAAATGTGCACCATTTCTACAGTCCAGACATAATTATGCTTTGTCAATGTTTGCACTTTACTTTACCTAATGTATTGACTTCAAGAGCACTTAGTTGTTTCCCTTAAGTTAGGTGTTTTGATCACAAGTCATCTAAGACACTCAGCCAAATGTCTTCATAAAACAATACTTACAGGCAAAATGCTTTCTATCCACGCTCATGGACCACTAAATGACACGAGTCACCTAAAGCTGAATAAGGTAAATCTAGATGTATAAGCTAAAAATTAATACATCATGAATACCTGCAACAGTACAGAGTTGGGCTTGCATGTTCAGTTTACTGATAAAATCTGAAACTCCAAAGTTCAGAGTCAAGCTATCCAGGGATCCCTGAATATAAAATGGTAAATGGTAAGTTCAAGTATCTCAACTGTCATAAGCCATCATTTCAGATATGCTTTCAATTTTTGCCATCTGTTTCCAATTTGATTAAGCAGGCAAAACTTAAAAGTTAAGTTAGTAATCGGTTTTCATTTATATCAAAGATTCATCAAGTTTGGCTTATAACATCAATTAGGGATCAAGGGTGTTTTGCCTTGATCACTGACGATCAATGGCTAAGAGGTCTTTCACAAAATTGAGGTAAAAGTTCTCTGGAATTTCACGTTACATGGGTATCCATAGTTCAGATACCCATTTTCATTTCAATTTAGTGAACTAAAGATGCATAAACATCATTGTACCGTGCAGTGTTATCAAAGGCGAAAAGCGCAAAAAAGCTCTAAGGTCCGTGGGGCTTTAAGATTTTAGTGGAAGCATTCTTTACTGCAGCTGTGACTTAACTCAAACTATGATGTTCAAATATGCGATACTGATACAGCTAATGACAGAATCCTGGCATCATGTCCATTGACAGTTCTCAATCAGTAGACAGTTTCAATGGTTTTTTTATTTCAGATGCCGAAAAGGTTGAGAATGATAGAAAAGGACTGTAAAGAGACAAGCACCAGTAATAATGAAAGAAGGTACAATCTTTAAGCACGAGGGCAGCACAAATCAGGGGAAGCTGCAAAGGCGTCATATTTGAAGCAACCCCTCTGAGTATCTAATTATCTCCCATATACAATGGGAGCCAGCAAAAGTACCAAATGATGTTGTTATTTTTAAAAAGGAAGCTACCAAAGAATATTAAAGTAAGCAAAGGGGTTTGCCTTCTGGTTTGGGCTTGGGACTTCCATGTTGGAGGTCTCAAGTTCGAAACCCCTTGCCAGCGAAAGCAAGGGGTTTGCCTTCTGGGTTGAGCTCGTCGTGCCGGGCTTGCCTAGTGCGGGTTACGTCTCCTTTGCGAGATATTGCATGGCATAAGCAACTTAATTGTCCTTAATATTTTATTTTCTCGTATGTCGCTAGTGTAGGAGAAAGAGAAAAGAATAAATAAAGGAGTAGATTACCAGATAGGAAATTAAACCCTTATCAATAAGATAAAAGTTCAATAAACTAAGCAACTGACTAAAGATTTTTAGTAATATTAAATTATAAACTCGATTATTATTGTCCAACTAATCATGCTCCGCGTGTGACATACCCCACGGGCTTAATTTTGACGTAGAGTAGGAAGCATCCCGGAAACAACACATATTTGTTGTACATGCCATGCAATATCTTCCTCAGCCTACATAAGCATATAAGGACAACAACAACCTATCTAGCTTATCCAATCCCTCTTTTTGTTTCAACTCTATAAAGAAAAAAATGTAGTAGAAGCCTAATTAAGCCTGTGTTTTCTAGCTATAGTAGTAATTCTAGTATATACTAGTAATAAAAGATTGATGAAGATGTGGTACTATTTGATGGTGGTTATTGATGGAGTGAAGCAATTCATAACAACACTATGGGAATTGCAAGAGATGAGATTCTCAGCCATATTTGATGACTTGAGCTACATTACTATGACCATCATTACGGCTGCTGTTTCTTGTATTATTCACCAACATCATCAGCATCTCTCTAGCTAGAATTTTAATTTCTTAGATGTTCATGTTTTTACAACAAATTTTCTAAGAAAGTGATTGTTTTGATGAACATTTGCGAGGGTTGTTAGTAGCGTATTGCTCGTAGGATGATTTGAATATTATATGTTGTGGTGTATTTGATCACTAATTAAGAAGTAAGGAACAACGAAATGGCTTTGAGAATGATAGTATTTGATTATTTTATCTATTTGTAAATATATATATCTCATATGAGGTTTTGAGATGTGTATCGGTCAAGAGGATATGTACCATGTATAGATGTCGGGTTGTTCGTGGTTATAGTTAAAAAATTAAATCGAATCGCAATCCGAATCACACCGATTAAGAAAATAGATATTTGATTTGATTTGGTTATGTTTCTTTTGAATTTTGAAAACTGACACTATTTGGTTTGGTTTTGATTGTACTAAAAAGAATCGCAAAAATAAACAAAGAGAACGTAGAAATTATATATATAAATTTTATAATTATTTATATTCATAAATAAAATATAATATTCTATTAAATTTTAATTAACTTCAACAAAAAAGAAAGAAAACTACTACAATACATAAGAAATACACAGAGACAGAGAATAGAAAGATCAATTCCCTCTCAATTCACAACGGATCCAAACACGATTTAAAAGTTCTTTCTGATACGTTTTATCCGTACAATTGTCTTTCAATACTTTGAACGCTACATCTTCCAAAGAGTAGTAAGTATAGTCGTTACAAGTGTTGAAAGTGGGGAAGAAAACTGCATTATCCACATTTACGTTCATGCCACAAATAGCAATTGATGAGGCTTCGCTAGTGAAAAGAAGCCAATTTTTGACTTCTTTTACTAATTTGACTATTATGTTGCTTCCAAAGTCTAGTTCATAAACATGAACATCATGTTGTGGTGTCACAACCACGGAATGTAGCACATTTTGATCCTGACGTTGAACTAAAAACAAACGGTAAGCATCATAAATACGAGGTGAATATTGTTGAAAAAGTTTATGGATAACCCAGTAAGGGGTTCCGTCTTTAAAGCCAAATACACCAACATCACCGTGTTGGCCTATGACACAAAATTCTTCACCAAAGTAGACCGGACTAGAAGATGAAAGTAGGAATGGCACCTCACTGTCCCTTGTGATACAAGTCCATCTATCATCCCCTTGTCTCAAATATGAAATCCTAACTTGAAACACATTTAATAAAGCTATACCAAAGATTACCCACCCAGAAGAATTAGTTGGAGAAGCTGAGAATGACATAATGTCACATAAATAGTCGTATCTTTTTTGTGGGAGATGAATAATTTGCTTCCGAGAAGGCGAAGGCGAAGGTGAAGGCGAAGGCTCAAGTAAGAAGAGAGACTTTCCCTTAGACACAAGAAGCCATCCATCTTTTGCATACCGAATTTCACAGCCTACTAAATCGTTGTTGCTCATATAACAGTTGAAATTTCTAAAGGGATTATAGAAGGTGCACAAACCATCCTTTTGGTTTAGAGATAGAAGCCACATGGAGTCTTGATCATAAGAAGGAGCTGCATCACCATCAACAACCACTTTCCAACGTAATGGAGGAGCAACAGATCTCCATAATTTACACACCAAGCGAAAACTCATGTATGCTTCTTGAGAAATTAGATAACGAGAAATTTCACTTTGAAGATCTAGAGAAAGACGGATGCAAATGTTGCTGTCTACAGGCGCAGGCTTACTTTTTATACCGGATGGACGCTTTTTCAACTTGTCTTCTGCAGTACTAGTGTTATGTTGAATTTTGGCCCTTCCTGACCTAAAGAAGTCATCAACATCAAATGTTAACAATATTCACAAATATTTAATGTAGAAGACGAAATTAAACAAGTATCTAAATTATTACCTGTCGAATAGAGGAAACGAATTGTGAGAACTACTGATACGAAATTGTTTAGTGGTTGACAAGCTTTGATCGCCAACGTGGAAGGCATATAAAGTGCGGTGATCATTGCACTGTGTGAAATAGACATTGTTATTTTCTTGAGGTAGAGATGAAGAAGTTGCAGCAGAGAATTGTCCACTTAGAAAAATAATAAATCCGTCCAAATTGAATACTCTGTTGAATTGTTTAGTTTCAAAATCGGCCTCCCAAACCTCAAAGATGGAAGGTGATCCGACTTTTCGTTGAACTAGAAATAATTGGTCTTGCCACGAAACCAAGTGTCTGTTTCGATATAAAGCAGAGACATCTGTTGGTGCCCTGAATGTGAGAGGAGACAGACAAGTAGTTTTAGTTATTTCGGGGATCATTTGTATTATGCCTAGTTTCCCTTCCTGGAACAGAGTGCATATTTTCTCACCGTTACAAAACGTGACTGCGTCGACCAACCTGCTATAATCATAAAGTTTTACCTTTACCCACTTTTTATAATAAGGAGGACCACAAATTAGACAATACGGTTCTTCGCGAAAGAATAGGGAGATGTTGCATAAATATTCATCGTGGTAGGGAAAATATTCATGTGTTGAAGGGGAAACAACACACTTGAGCACCTCTGTTATCCAGTAATCGTAGTGATGGAAATAAGGGAGCATGATTTTGGTATGACATTTGAAGTGCCAAACAAAACATTCCACCCCGTCAATGCAAAAACCCCAATCGTCCCAACGAGCCAAGCAATATCTGCCCTTCTTGTTAACATCAATTTGTTCATTGGAAGTGATTGATGACAAATATCTTTTGTCCATCTCTTGAGCCCTGACAGATGACATTGATGAATAGTATGACTTGTTTTATTCAGAAGTAACAACCCAATTCATACATCCCTCTCTTTATATAATAACTCAATTCATATACAAGTTGTTTCCCAGTACAACTAGCTTTAGGGAAACGTATGTTTTTTTTAATTCCTTGCTCATGTCAAACGTATATATGTTTAGCCAAAAACAAAAACAAAAATAAAGCACTTTTTGACTTTTATTAGGATTCCTATTACATATTTACTTTGCCAAACTTAACTAGGAGTATAACTTTTTGTTTTCCAAAAATAAAGGCAGTTTTAATGAATTTTTTATTTTTCAAAAAAAGGCTGTTTTTTTTCCATTGCCAAAATAATACTCCTTCGACATGGCGGTACTTGTTTTGCTAAAAATAAGCTACTTCCTAATTTTGTTAGGATTCTTATTACATTTAATTGGTTTATAATTTTTAAATTGATAAATAATACTAATTTGAGAAAAATAGTAATTTTAAAAAATAAATTAAAACAAAAAATATACAATATAATTTTCTTATAACAAATGCATATGAATATATCTCACCATGACAAGAGTAGATATTGCTTTTGTGGTTCAAAGTTTGCACAAACCAAAACACTCTCATATGGAAGCTGCCTTGAGGGTTGTTAGGTCTATTAAGGGGGCACTAGGACTTGGCCTACTAATGCCAGCTGAATCATCTAGTACCTTGGAGGCCTTGTGTGTCTCAGATTGGGCAGGATGTCTTCAAACCAGAAAGTCTGTTACAGGTTACCTAGTTAAGTTTGGAGGTGCCTTGATTTCTTGGAAGTCAAAGAAACAAGACACCATCTCTAGAAGTTCAGCTGAGGCAGAGTTTAGAAGCATGGCATCAGTGGTAGCTGAATTAACATGGTTGACAGGGCTGTTTAAAGAGCTTGGGATAAGCACTCATCAGCCAATGCATCTTCAATGTGACAACAAGGCTGCCATTCAGATAGCTCACAATCCAATATTTCATGAAAAGACTAAACACATAGACATAGACTGTCATTTGTGAGAGACAAGATAGTGCAGGGTATGATCAAGACTCAACATGTTCCCACTAAAGAACAGCTTGCTGATCCACTCACTAAGAGCCTTGGGAAGCAGCAACATTGTTATTTTTTGTCCAAGCTGGGATTGAAAGATATACTTGAGGAAGGGTGTTAAATATAAGTTAGTTAGTCACTTAGTTATTCTGTGAGTACAGTTAGAGTAGTTAGTTACAAGCTACAGCTGGCATCAGCTACAATAGAAGTTAGTAATTGGCATAAATAGCATGTATATAGGACCTTGTATTGATACATTCAGTTGAACAACCGATCAATGGGAATAACAGTTTTTTCTCTGCTTCACTGATATGCCTTCTTCTTCACTTTGATTTGATGGATGATGAAGGTTACTGAAGCTTTCATAGCTTATCCAATCCCTCTTTTTCTTTCAATTCTGTAAAGATAAAAATGTCGTAGAAGCCTAATTAAGCCTGTGTTTTCTAGATAGTAGTAATAAAAGATTGATGAAGATGTGGTACTTCTTGATGGTGGTTATCGATGGAGTGAAGCAAACGCTATGGGAATTGCAAGAGATGAGATTCTCCACCATATTTGATGACTTGAGCTACATTGTTATGACCATCATTACAGCTGCTGTTTCTTGTATTATTCATCAACATCATCAGCAGACTCTAGCTAGAATTTTAATTTCTTAGATGTTCTTGTTTTTACCTAACTATTACAATCCTAAGTCAAGTCCATCAAAATCGATAAACACTCGTAACAGTTTGGAAAAATGATCTGCCAAGAGTCGAACCCGTCTATTGCTTAAAAGACAGAACCGTTGGACTACAAATACTTGCCTGTAGCATTTTTAGTACATCAAAAATTTCTAAACTCTAAATTTTTTTAACATTGTGATTTTTTGTTATGCATATTTAACTTTCAATTAATTTATAAGTGCATTTTTAATTCCTCAAACTATGAATCTTCACATATTTGGGTCAAGTTTTACATTTAAAAAAAAGGGTTGAAATCCCAAATTATGTTTTTTTTTTTTTTGAGATTTTAAAATTTCAAATTATGATCTCAAATCACAAAGCAAGCTAAATATAAAGTGACGAACTTTAACTAACTTTCTTTTTACTCTATATTCTATCTGACAAACATTTGAAAGAAATTTTAATCAACAAACCCATACCAGTAAAGAAAGAAACTTAAAAAGCTAATTAAGCAAATTATCCTTCTAAGTAAGACTAATTCATTCACTTCAACAAAAAAGAAAGAAATATATAAGAGAGGGTAGAAAGATCAAGAAACAAAACCACTACAATACATAAGAGAGAGTAGAAAAATCAATTCTCTGTCAGTTCACAGCGGATCCAAACACGATTTAAAAGCTCTTTCTGTTGCGTTTTATCCGTACAATTGTCTTTCAATACTTTGAAAGTGACATCTTCCAAAGAGTAGTAGGTATAGTCGTTACAAGTGTTGAAAGTGAGGAGGAAAACTGCATTATCCACATTTACGTTCATGCCACAAACAGCCATAGATGAGGCTTCGCTAGTGAAAAAAAGCCAATTTTTTACTTCTTTTACTAATTTGACTATAACGTTCTCTCCAAAATCTAGTTCATAAACATGAACATCATGTTGAGGTGTCACAACCACGGAATGTAGCACATTTTGATCTTGTTGAACTAAAAACAAACGGCAAGCATCAGAAATAGGAATAGGAGGTGAATATAGTTCAGAAAGTTGATGGATAACCCAGTAAGGGGTTCCGTCTTTAAGGAAGCCAAATACACCAACATTACCACCGTATTGGCTGATGACACAAAATTCTTCACCAAAGTAGACCGGACTAGAAGATGAAAGTATGAATGGCACCTCACTGTCCCTTGTGATAGTAGTCCATTTATCATTCCCTTGTCTCAAATATGAAATCCTAACTTGAAACAAGTTTAAGGAAGCTATACCAAAGATTACCCACCCAGAAGAATTAGTTGGAGAAGCTGAGAATGACATAATGTCACAGAAATATTCATCTGTTTTTTGTGGGAGATGGATTATTTGCTTCCCAGAAGGCGAAGGCGAAGGCTCAAGTAAGAAGAGAGACTTTCCCTTAGACACAAGAAGCCATCCATCTTTTGCATATCGAATTTCACACCCTACTAAATCGTTGTTTCTCATATAACCGTTGAAATTTCTAAAGGGATTATAGAAGGTGCACAAACCATCGTTTTGGTTTAGAGATAAAAGCCACATGGAGTCTTGATGATAAGAAGGAGCCGCATCATCATCATCAACAACCACTTTCCAACGTAGTGGAGGAGCAACGGATCTCCATAATTTACACACCAAGCGAAAATTCATGTATGCTTCTTGAGAAATTAGATAGCGAGAAATTTCCCTTTGAAGGTCTCGAGAAAGATGGATGCAAATGTTGCTGTCTACAGGCGGACGCTTACTATTAATACGGGATGGACGCTTTTTCAACTTGTCGCTTCTAGTATTAGTACTAGTGTTATGTTGAATTTTAGGCCTTCTTGACCTAAATAAGTTATCAAAATTAAATGTTCTGAACAATATTCACAAACTTTTAAAGTAGACAATGAAATTAAACAAGTATCTAAATTACCTGGCGAATAGAGGAGGAACCGAATTGGGAGGACGGTAGACACGAAATTGCTTAGTGGTTGACAAGCTTTGTTCGCCAATGTGAAAGGCATATAAAGTGTCGTGATCACTGCCCTCTGTGAAATAGATCTGGTTTTTTTCTTGAGGTAGACATGAAGAAGTTGCAGCAGAGAATCGTCCACTTAGAAAAATAATAAATCCATCCAAATTGAGTAATCTGTTGAATTGATTAGTTTCAAAGTCGACCTCCCAAACCTCAAAGATAGAAAGTGATCCGATTTTTTGTTGAACTAGAAACAATTGGTCTTGCCACGAAACCAAGTGTATGCTTCGATGCATAGCAGTGGCATCTATCGGTGCCCTGAATGTTGTGACAGGAGACAGACAAGTAGTTTTAGTTATTTCAGGGATCATATGTATTATGCCTAGTTTTCCTTCCTGAAACAGAGTGCATATTTTATCACCACTGCAGAAGGTGACTGCGTCGATCAACCTGTTATCATCATACAGTTTTACCTTTACCCACTTTTTATAATAAGGAGGACCAGTAATTAGACAATACGGTTCTTCGCGAAAGAATAGGGAGACGTTGCATAAGTATTGATCATCGTAGGGAAAATATTCATGTGTTGAAGGGGAAACAACACACTTGCGCACCTCTCTTATCCAGTCATTGCAGTGATAATAATAAGGGAGCATGATTTTGGTATGACATATTGTTAGTGAAAACTTACAAGATAACAAAAAAAAAATACAAGATTACAATTGAAAATAAAAATGAAGAAATAAATCTCTTCAGGCTGAGGCGCGGATATCTCGCTCTCTTTAAGGAGATTCAAGCCCACTGCAGCAAATGTTTTCACCGGTCCAGCAGTAGTCCTTCTTGACTTGTCTCCTCCAGGATACAACAGCCTAATCACAAAATATAACTCAACAACTCTGGACAAGAGTTGAGTCCAAAGCTCCACAAAAAGAACACCTTCCTTCAACTAACAAGAACTCTCTTTTTGACTAACTCTTTCACTCTATACTTTTCTTATGTGTT
>JAJOOR010003652.1:0-22794 GCA_036250505.1 Solanum acaule | reverse complement strand
TTTGTACATCCTCCGGACAGTTAGCTAAAATGAACTCATGTTGCTTCTTGGCTTCTAATACAGCAGCTTCCTTGGCTGCTTGTTCCTACAAATATTGATCAGCAAGGTCAGTTGAAGAAGGAAGAGGCAGTAAGAAAGTGAGTCACTGAGTGCAGACTATTGTTTTTTCTTTCTTTAATGAAGTTAGTGCAGACTACTGTTATGTGATAAGCAAAATCATCCTGAAGATGGACAAAAGGGAGCAAAAGTTAGAAAAGGACTCATGGCTTAATCACTGTCAACTTAGTACTATACAAGGCATCATCAAAAATCCTTAATTAAGAAAATCAATCTATCCTAAATTCATGACAAGATTCCCATTATAACTGATAATTGTAATCTCAAGAATCAGAGACGTTCATTCAAGTACTTCTTATGCACTAATGCATCCTAAAACCACTATAGGACCTTGCGATCTACATATCGAGTTCACATGGTGATTCATAAAAGTAAATAAAATAATTCACCTCAAGATATTCTCGGTTCATTGTTTCCCAAATGATCTTCTTGTATTTCTTTTCCTGCTCATTGTGAAGATAACTGTCAACCTGACAACAATGCAGGTATAGGGTAACAGCCATGAGAAGTTAGTGAACCAGAAAATACATACCCATAAATGTAGAACTAATACCATTATAAAAGTCTTTAATGAGCAGTTACTTAATTTCCAGTATCTGTTACATGTTACTTCCCTTATTATCGATGATGTTTCCTAAGCAAAGGAAGAAAGCAGGGTCGGGTAGTATCATACTATGATTTGCTAAGTATCACATGATGAAGAGCAGAATGAAATCAGACAAAATCACAGCTTTTGCATCTAGACTGACAGATAATTTATGAAAACATTCGAGGAATGTGAGCAGTGGAATTGTCCCTACTAGATTTTACAAACATAAAAGAAGTAGCACACCTCTACATCATCGATATCGGAAAAGTTTCCTGATTCATCATGATCATCATGATCAATACCATCCATGCCATGTAATGTATCAGGAGTCGCAATATGATCAGTTTTAACCACTGAGAATGCTCCTGTAATTGAGAGAAAAAAGACTTATTCTTTTTTTCTTTTTTTGGAAAATGTAGAAAAGTGACTTAATCCTCTAATCATGATCCAGGACTGAGTTTCTCCATCATTCTAGCTACTGGAGAAAATATTACTTACCTACTTGCTCAGATCCTGATATATGCACATTTTTCACACTCTGGGTGGTCCCTTCCTTTTCAGGCTGATCATCAACCAAAAGAAAAAAAAAACAACATATAAATGATGAGGCACTATTCAGAAAGCAAGCAAAACCTGGCATATTTCCAGTAAACACCTAAACTCAAGGACTTGCTATTAGTTGCAGTATAGAGTTGCCTAAGGAAATTCTTCAAAAGAAATCACAAGAAATGCTGGATATATCCTTAACATACCATCTAAAGCTAAGAATTAGTATCAGCAGAAGTAAATACCAGACCAAAATACAAACAGTCAAAAGGGGAAGTCTGCATTACAAAGATTTATCTCACAGAAGAATAATTCATATTGGCTACGCAGAATAATTGATTTGCTTAACCAGAGAGGTTGAGGTAAGTAAATATGAAGACTCTTTTCCAGCAGACATTCCCCATTTCTGTAACTAGTATACACTTCTTACTAGCTAAAGATTATATTAAAGCATAATATGACAAATAACAGACTGGAACAAGCATGATATAGGCCTCTTTTGGATTTCTGCAGTTCAACTTGCATTGACTAGGGGAAGTTTGAAATCAATCTCATATTTCCAGACAGGAAACAATTTAGCTCATCATTAACTGATTTTTGTTTATTTTTCACAAATTCTGCCTGTGGAACTGAAAGGATACATGCGCCAAAGATAAGTCTAGTCGACGGATTTCTTACATTACACCAACGAAATGCCTTTAGAACCCAAAGATTTCTCGGAACTCTACATCCTTTTTTGAATTCATGAATCTGCATCTCAACATAGTTTGGATTCTATATTTAGGTAGCTAGATGTTTAGAACTTAGAAGTTCATTAAATTCTTAATATCTTCAGAATCCAGAAACAAAGGGAAGAGTTATGAGTCTACTGAAAGGATCTTTTGCCAAAGCACAAACATCCACATTACTTAGTAGTTATGAGGTAGCTCTTGCAAGTTTTCAACAATCATACAGTTCACCCATTTGCAGGTTGTGCTTTTAGGTTCCGTTTGCAAGCTCATAATTTGGAATTCAATCCCAAGAAAACCTAGCATCTACGAAGAAATCCTCTTCTTCCTACCCTACTCCATTTTATTATAGATGCCTATTCTTTTCTTTCAAATCTATCCTTCCATCTTGAAATTTTCAGAACTTGAGCTGTCTTTTCCAGAAGTCAAAAGCCTTGAAAGCATACATTCTACTTCCTGACTACAAGGTAATAATGCTTTGGATAAGTAAAATCTCTGAGGAGTACCTCCAAATACTCGCCGACATTGTTCTCCATCTGACTGGACATGGGAAAACTTGGATCCTCCGCAATTTCTTCAGCATCTTGTTTTGCCATTAATCTTTCCCTCTCAGCACGTTGGAAGGATGGAGGTTCAGATCCTCCATCAAGCCCACCTGAAAGTTTTACAAACTGCGAACACATTCATAAGTATTATATATATGACTTCGCAATACTACTAAAAACTTAAAAGAACCGGTAATAAGTAATTACATCAGTATAACAACTTTCACAAAGGCCATGGGCAAAAGGCAGCTTCACACATTTCTTGTGTTCACACAGCACTTCTGTGATCCCAGATCCTTTTGACCCCGAATAAAGTTGCAGGGCCAGCGTCTCTTCTTTCTCAAGCTCCTCAGCTCTTGTATTGAACTCATCAATCTAGTTGCAAGTAATTCAAGAATTAGTATGAAACTTGGAAAGGAATTTTTTGGCTTACACGCCATGACAACTGAATCAAATTGCATCAAACTCCAACTATAATGTGCCAAGGAAAAGGGAGGGGTTAAAACTTTTAAATACACAAGAAAATTTGTTTCAACTGTCAACAATATTAAATATGTCATCAGACACGTCAGGATCATAAAAAATAGCACATCACTGGTGATGATTTCCCATGGACAAGAGCAACAAAATGACTTGAAGGCTGAGGCGCCCAGCCCACAGGCGAGTTCTTTTAATATCCCATCAGCAGAACTATAAGAAAAGGCAGGAAAAAAAAGAAGCAAGAGGTCGAAGACAGATGGAATTAAAATCTTCTCCAGAGTGCAGGCTTTGGGTGGCTTCATGACATATCAAATCTGATGACAGTAGCACACTAGATAATTCTTTTCTTTGCTCATTTTTTTTTTTGGCCCTTTGTAAGTAATTAATTGAAGACTTCAGTTAATTTAAAGATGTATTGGACCCAGTATTGTTTAACAATAAAGATATATGTGAACTAAATTATTAACGAATGACATATATGCTCAATTTTGAATACTTTAAAACATATATAAATCTTCCGTAAACAATACATATATGTACATACATTCTGTTTTATCCTTATAATTCAAATAATCTTATTTCAATAAACTTGTGTGAAAAAATAAATAGACTCCCTTTTACTTTAGATAAGTGTTTTAATGAAGAGCGTTAAGAAACATAAATATTCATAAATAAGAGGCAAAATTGTAACTCTCACCGAATGACATGAACACGCTTTTATATATGTAATTGGTGTAAATGCACTACAGAAGTTTTACAATATTGGTTCCAGCTTTGGTAACAATTACATTTTACACCTTACCCTGACCCCTGTCAACTTTAAGATAAGAACCCAAACCCCATAATGCTTGGTCTTCCTTTAGATTCCTTCCTTTCTTTATTATATTTTCAGTATTCACAATGGTATCAAACTCAGAGAAAAAATAACAAAATTTGAGCATTACAGGAGCACACACCTATTACTAGATTGCTTTTAGGATCCTACTTTAACAGCTGCCCCCCTCCCACTAAAGTTAAAGGACCTACACACATGACTAAATAAATGCACATGAAGCTTTTCAAACTTTGAAAATTGAAGTTCCAGCAGTATTGATCCTACCAGCCTTGATGCTACATACCGTTAAGCTCCCAGATTCTGTGTTCTCAAATTCAATCAAACGCTTTGTCAGTGTTGCTTCGCAAATGTGCACCACTTTGATCTGTTGATTAAAAGGAAAAAGGAAATATCACGCTCCTTTGTTATGTCACCCTAAATAAATGTGAACTAGTGCCAGTGTTTGTGCTACATAGGCTAGAACATGAAATAAGCCAAGAGAGTAGAACATGAACAGTTGTTAAGTTCGATGAGGAAAAATTCTGAACTTCATGAGATTAAGAACAATTAGTCCTTTATTTTTTTTTGCAAGTAGTCCTTGAAAACTAGCTAAAGCACATAAGAGTTTCTCAAAGCCGAATAAAACTTACAACGTGAAGTCTGTCTGTAAAGAGACTGTTTGGATTGGCTTATTTTAGGTGCTTTTAAGCTAAAATAGCTTTTAAGCATTTTTGTAGTGTTTGGATAAAATTAAAAAGTGCTTTCAAGCACTTGTTTTTAAGTCAAAATAACAAAAATAAGCCAAAAGCCATAAATTACATATCTTAACTTATGGTTTTTGGCTTATAAGTCAATCCAAACAGGATCAAAGAATCTGAATGCTGACAATCAAAATAAAGGAACCTAGAAAGACCACTTACAATTTCTGATTTAGAACAACTCAGTCCATGTGAAAGAGAAGCAATGTACAGTGCAGCTCCACATAATCCACTTGGCTTTCTCCCTGTCTATGGACAATTTGTGGATTAGTGCAAAAAAGCAAGTAATTTGTATCTATGTTAAGTAAATGGACCTTGGGTCTAAATCAATCCCAAAAGCTAGCTCATGAGCTTAGGATTGTCCAAGATCCTATAAGGAGACAGCAAGTCATTCTCTCGACCAATGTCGGACATTAACATGTACCCCCCTCCCGGCCCACCCAGGCCTAGGCCTTGTTAACTGGAGTGTGGATAACACAGCATGGGGGCCCAATATATGGTAAACCAAGATAGAGATATGTTTGTCCTTGCAATGAGAATCTCCCAAGGCCATACAACGAGACAACAACCCATTCTCTCAACCAAATGTGGATTTTATTTTGGTTTGAGTTATCAAAAGAACACTGTAATTCCAAAGAAATAATCCAGTAACACAAAATTATATACAGAAAAATGATGTATAACCTGCATCCAATCTCGCTTCATGCTAGCCAAAATGTGAAGAGCAGATCTAGAAATGTTTGGCTTCCTTCCCCCAAATAAACCTACATTATAAATTGATAGTCTTCACTTGAGAACTCCAGCAAGCTAACAACAACAACAACATACCTAGTGATATCCCACAAGTGAGGTCTGGGAGGGTAGAGTGTATGCAGACCTTACCTCTACCTCGTGGAGGTAGAGAGGCTATTGCCAAAGGAACCTCGGCTCAAGTACAGCAAATCAAAGTAGGTATAAAGGAAAAACGACAGAAGGAAACATAACAACTAATTAAAGGAAACAACACCAAAATAGTGTGATAAACTAAATACAATAAACAAACAAATGGTGTTAGAAATCAAAAGCAATACATTACGAGGATAAGGATAAAACTATAACAGACAACACTTCACTACCTACTAACCTTCTACCCTAATCCGCAACCTCCACGCCCTCCTATCAAATGTCATATCCTGGGTAAGTTGAAGTTGCATCATGTCCTGATAAATCACCTCTCCCCAATACTTTTTTGGCCTACCTCTACCCACTATATCCAACCTCTCACACCTCCTCACTGGGGCATATGTGTGCGCCTCTTCAAATACCCAACAAATGGGGCATATGTCCTCATTTGTTTCTGCATATTCTCCACAGAGAAGGCAGATAGAGGATAGGTGTATCCCCCTTCTTTGCAACCTGTCTTCTGTCAAGCAAGACATTTTAACCACTAACCATACAAAGCAGGCCAATCGTAAGGTATATTTGCCTTCCACAGTTGTCTCCTGGGCCATTGTGTCTGTGTATTGTTTTTGTTGTTCTTCAAATGGTATGCTGGCCTTACTGAAAAAATTCATGTTCTGTCTCCCACCCAACATAGTGCTCCTGATCCGTTGACACACCATTAAAGTGATTGAGATTGTTAAAGTAGGCAGTGAATCTGTCCAAATCCAAGTCATTCAAATGTCTTCTGAAAGGAAGGTTCCATCCTTGGTTATTCCATACCTCACTTACTTTTTCCCTTGCTGATAGTTTTGTGTGTACACAATCTAGATACAGTTACTTTAAGGGGCCATTGCCCAGCCAATTGTCTTCCCAAAAATAGATTAACTGGATATTCTTTGCATATAAAATGATGAAATTTCCATCCTGGTAAATAGTTCTTCTTGGGAGGGATTTGTTTCTTCAGAGAGAGGCCTGAGGCAAGATGATCCGTTATCACCTTTCCTTTTCTTCATTGCAGTGGAAGGACCGAGTCTGGTGCTAAAGAAAACGGTTGGCTGAAAGGATTTAAAGGCTCTAGGGAGGGAGACAGTACAGAGACCACTCATCTTCTCTATCCAAATGATTCATTGGTTCTTTTGCGACACTTAAGCAAACCAACTAAAATATCTATGGCTTATTATAATTTTGAAGCAGTTTCGGGGATTCATGTTAATTGGAGAAAGAGTATGTTATTCCTAGGTTGTCAATATCCAGGTCCTAGCAGCTATTCTGGGACGTGAGGTGGGTCCAGTACCAACTATTTATCTGGGGTATGTCGATGGATTTCAAATTTGGAATAGTGTACTTGAAAGGTGTGAAAAGTGGTTAGCAATCTGGAAGAGTGAGACACAGTCCATGAAAGCTTAAACATACCTTTTGATTTCTAACTACCTCCGACATATATAAAGCATGAATTACCTGCTCAATCTCGAATGAGTTGTGTCGGCAATGTGAATTGTTTCTATCTATTTTATTCTATTTGGGATACACTCATATAAATACTAAATAATTTCCTCTTTAAAGGAAAATAAGATGTTTTATGGATCTCCCATCTATCCCTACATTGACATACAAATCCCTAGCAAACTGAAAGGAAAGGACTTCTGACAGACAACAGACGGAAGTGTAACAGCAATGATTAAGACTTGGTCCCAATTTGTTAGTATAGTCTATATAGATCCTTTACCATTGCAGTCTCTTCACAGTTCTATCCACATTGATCTGATAGATCATAAGTCTTCCTAGAAAATTTGCTCATCGTGATTTAAAGTCTACTTTTTCCCCTTTTAGTACCCTCAATCTCATAATCTCGCATTTGTGAACCAGTGCATATAGAGGTCAGTGTAAGATATAGCAAAACCTCTCAATCAACATTCTCCTCTGAGTGCTGCTTGCACCTCTATCAATGTGATCATATCTAATTTTGTCCAATCATGTTTAACATCACATCCATCACAACATCTATATTTGACCACACTCATCTTGTGGATATGTCTATTCTATAACGTACTGATCTCAAACTAACAGTTAAGCATATTACTATTTACTCTGACCAAATCTGACATAAAAGCCATTAATGTTCCTTATAGACCATACCAATTATGAAAACCCACACATGTAAGAAACCTAGAAGTGAATACCTGAGTGGTTCTAATCTTTATTAGTACGGATTTGATTTGAGCCCTCCAAAGAGTAGCCACTAATTTTGATTTGAACTAATGATGCTAAATCTGCCAAGACCACCACATAAAAAGGCAAAAGCTCTAGTCTACAAAAGGAGCTAACGATAAATGAGTCATTTAACCAAAAAGCAGGTTTACCAGACGGTGACATAAATAGAACCAGTTTGCCCACCAAAACGTTAACCTGTCTGTTTTTTTGAGCCTCAACTGCTTTAAACTGCATTTCCCTCCCCCATGTATCAACTAGTGGTGTGTTTTCCATAACAGCGCACATCAGGGATCAGTGTACCAATCTAGAACCTTAGTGCTAATCTAAAACCTTTTTGCTCTTCTATTTAAAAAAGAGATTAAAAGATGCTACATCATTGGCTCACGAATGAGGCAAAGAAAAAGATGCAACCAAGATCCATTTATGAGCATCCACAGAGAATTAACTGCCAGAACAATGGCAACAAATATCACGCTTGCAGAACAAAATTCTTACGAAACAAGATCCTTAAACTTCTCATCATGAAAATCCAAAAACGTAATCAAGAAACCAAAGGATAAATCAAAAACATGTATAAACCCTGCCACAAAGTTGATACCTGTGACAAGGTGATCAATAAAGAAGAAAAAAGAAACATTAAAGTTAACCAGCAAATCATAAATACTTACGATCAGTGAATCGATGAATGAACAGGCTCGGATCCACAGGTTTTTGAACAATTGGGTGGTCTTCAAGGTGTAGAATCTTGCAAAGCTGTAAGAATACAGCTCCTAATACATACCTGCATTTAGTAAGAGAACAGGTTTCAATTATGATAATAAAGATAGTGATTGGGTAAATGTTTTTCCAACTGTCCAACTTTAGGTATAACCCTTCATGAATGACCTAAAGACAATAGGACTTGCTTAGAGTAGAATACTGTTCTAGATTAGTAACAAGGCAATGTACTAGAAACCTCCATAATTAACAATATGTTAAGTTATTAGTATGCAAACGGTCACCTAGATTCTTCCGATGAGGAAAGGAAACTTGTCGAAGTAGAGAGTGGTACTGCAGCAGGGGAGAAACTGCCCTCAAATTCAAAAGCCAATCTGTCACGCTGAGGATTATTCAAGAGTACATTTGGAAGGGTAGTTTTTTTGAGGAAAATATTTGGAAGGGTTGTTTTTTGATGAAGATATTTGAAAGGGTTGTTTTTAGATGAAGATATTTGGAAGGGTTATAAAGCATATACCCTTTTCATGAAGATTTTTGGAAGGGTTGTAAATCATATACCCTTTTCATGAAGATTTTTGGAAGGGTTGTAAAGCATATAATCCAGCAACTTTCTCAAAAGTCAATTCCTTTTCTGTCTTAAATTTCCTTCCCGCTAAAAATGAAGATCTCCTTTATCTTTCACAAATTCAACACTGGGTACAACTTCACATAAGGCTGCTTTCATATCTAGCTAAACATGAAGCAAGATTTCTGTAATTTACTCTAACCGCACAAGATTCACACATGAGATCTAGTTCACAATATAACTACAAGAAGGAGCCAAGGGGTAAATACTAAACAGAATATCATAATACTGAATAGGATAATAAAAATTCCTGTCCTAAAGGGAAACCATTAAGTTCTTGCTCGAGATTACTGATCCAAAGTGTTACATCAAAACAAAAATGAAGCTTACGTACACATTTATCCTCAAGTACTCAGAAAAGTCAATGAGTAGGAATGGCTTTTTGTTCTCCCTGCAAGAAAAATAAACATAAAGAAACCCCAATTGGTAACTAGTAAAGTAGCTTGAACCAAGGTAATAATTAGAAGATTTAATCAAAACGATAACTTTCCTTGTTACTCTTTCTACTTACATACTAAAGAAAACTGTGTTGGTTTGGTATCCTCCATGCTGCAGAATACAGTTGATAGTTTCATCCACAATTAACCAGGTCAAGTTTATAATGTTTAAGTTCTTTCACTTAGCCACCATATTAATTAGTTCCACTATCAGCACAGAATTCAGGTCAACATTTAAAGCATGTTTTTTCTTGGATACTTAACACTCAATGAATAATCGTATGCAGACAACATATAACTCACAAGTAGCGGGATCAAACCTACACGTTTTAATTTATTGAGAGTTAAATATGCTTAGTCATATATCACAAGGACCAAAACGAGAACTTGTCAATATTTGAAGGACCAAAAGAGCAAATTTCCCTAAAATCAAATAACTGATTATACTTATAGAACTGCTAAAACCACTCACTCTAAAATCAAACCACTATAACCGAAATATGGGATTCTCATATGCAGGTGGGTTGTTCCTGTGTTTTACAAAATCAATGTTCTCTTTTTGTTTCAACCACTGATGCACGGACGACATGATTCACGTCAACCTGCCTACATGTCAAGCTTCATTACAAGTTATCCCACTTCTTTTTTCCCTTAGGGAACAAATAATATTTTGAAAAAGAATATCATAAAACACAATCTCTCACCTACATGCAATGTAAAGACAAGCAGCTTGAACTTGCTCTTTCCTACGCCCCCTTGTGAAACTCTTTTCAACTGCTATCTGAAAGGAACAGATTCAGAAATAGAATGATATATCCTACTAGTAGAGGTATGATCCAAGCATAATGAATCATACCGTATAGAAGGACAAAGCTGGACGAGCTATTGAATCACCACCATCAATTCCTAGCCCATAAAGCATACCCTCTATACCCTCATATGCTGCAGGAAGGGGAAGACAAAAAAAATGCATCAGCCAGAACTTCATACTTAAAAATCATATTGACACCATACTTGATCTTCTCTTTGGTGTCAATATGATTTTTTATTTTTTTAAATTTCAAAAAAAATAAATCATATTGACACCAAAGAGAAGATTAATGTATTGTCAAGCCCAATATGTGCTACATAGCTTGTGCACCTCTAAGTGTAGTGTTACAACATCATATTAACCAGATTAATCGACAATATGATAGGCCTAGTCAGTGTTTTGCTATAATAGCTACATAAACTAGCACTCTAAGTGCAGTGCTGCACTTGGCCCATCAACAAAACCTCTTATGTTGACATATCAGGAGAGAGTTGTGACCAATCAACAAGAACACAACATTCATTGTTGAGCTATACAATTAGTTGATTTTGACACAATTAGACAGTTCCTTAACTGGAAGACTTTCAAAAATAGTTCCACGTGAATGCCTATAATGACAATGAGCAGCACATCACCAATCTTACAGGAAACTAGAATTCAAGTCTCACATTAACACAAAAATACTAACTAAACTATGAATGTAACGTTTATGATGTTAATAATACAGACCAAATCTGATACAAAGGAAATGCAACTGTACTCTAGAAAGTCATACAACTTCCATTGAAAATCAAGAACTAGATCAGCAAAAATTGTCTAATTTCCCTAATAGAATCAATCAATCATTCAGCAGAAAAGGAAAATTTTAGAAGTCATACGAATAGGTACAGTAAGCATAACGCATTGTGAGGAAACAACAATCAGAGATATATAGGATACCTTCTTTTAGTGTTCTTTCACGTGAAACTGAATAATTACTTTGGATAGTGCTCACCCTGCTTCCTGACAATTGGCTCTATAAATGATTTAAGTTAGTCTTGATAGAATACAAATCGAAAAAACATAGTGTACAAATAACCATACATATAGCCTGTTCAACAATACTGCTTTGAAGAAATAGAACTATTGATAAAGGTAAGGAACTACCCATAAAATTTATCCAGTTTTATTTCTCAAAAGAACTTACCCAATTTTAAATTATTTTGAGTGCAACCCATAAAAATCTGAGCGGGTCAACGGGTCCTTTGTTTTTGGATTCATTTTGACACCCCTAGTTTTCACTCATTTCATAACATTCACAGACAACTACAGCCACATACTAATAAAGAAAGGGGTTATCAGCAGTCACATGCTTATAAAGAAAAAGGTTGTCAGCAGTCAGATGTCCTCAGTCTTCCTCATGAAATGTCCTCTATTTTCTAAACAGTGCTCACTTTACCCCTTGAAAACTCTATTTTAACAATTAATAACAATGTTTAAGAGAGATTAATCACACCATCAAAGCTATCTAGGATTGAATCTTAGGGAAGGAAAACAAACTGTCTAAAACATAGCAACACATATGCATCAAGAAGGAGAAGAAAGAAAGAACTAACCTGTCCAGAAGCATTCTTGACAAAAGTGGGCTCAATAGAAAAATTATCTTCTTCAAGTACTTTTCCACAGAAGGAACAACATCTATAATGTAATGGAATGAAGCATCTTAGAATGAAACATATATACATAAATGAAGCATCTTAGAATAAATAAACCATATACATAAAATAAAATGAAGGAGAGGAGTATTATAATGAAGAAGAATTCTAGGTAGCTTACATTTTACCCTCCACATCTTTAGTCGGCTTGTCCTGTGCACAATTAACACACCACACCATGCTCAAAGTAACCTGAATCAACTCAGACAATACACCATCTTGTGAAAAATTGTTGAAAGTCATCTTAAAGTTTCAAACTATAATTGTCAAGACCCAAATTAGGCCTGTGACCGGCTCCAAGGGGAAAGAATCCCAAAGCAAGCCTTAACATAAGAAAATCGGGTAGAGTTTCTTTTGTTTTTGGGCCTATCCAATTTCTCCCTGTCATAGAAATCAACAATACAGCTAATAACATCTCTAACTCATGACCCAATATCCATCAACAATTCAATCGCCACACAATTATACCAATTCTTCTCCCATTACGAATAGAAGTTTAAAACTAGTCATTTGACTACAATACGAAGGAATAATCACGACTCTAATAAAGGACTGACAAATGGAGCAACTCTAAGAGTTTAAAAAAAAAAAAACATAGCAATTCGATAAATCTCTTGCCATGCGAAACAATGCGGGGTTCACCAGATGCTACCAAATAGCTCTCTAGTTAATGTAATCCTCATCAATACCACTTGAGTTCTCCGTAAAAACATTTAGCGAGGAGTGAGACGCTAGCTCAATGAGTCATAACACTTAACCACAACCATTTTAATGAGGGACAAGTCACAAAACATGCTAGTATGATAGTCAAAATGATGTAATCAATGCCCTTTCAGAAACGGTAATAATATTCAATCTTATTTGTCTTATGTAAGCAAAATCAATGTGAACTTTTAGGAATAAACTCAGAAAAACACTTTCATATCAAATCTTATATTTGGGAGGTTTCCAAGGATGAATCATGTAATCAATGTGGCCTTCTTCTTCAAGAAGTAACCAATAACAGTGAACTCCTCATAAAGGAGTTAAATATTCATATCGGTAGATCCCTACTCGAGGGATATCGGTAACGGTACAGTAGTTCTACCTTCCCACTAGCAAGGGCTTTATCGGTAATCTGTAACTAAAAGGTTCACCCGGTCTAACGAACCCGCCGTTAGCTACGGGATCCATCAAGGTCTACCCTCGTTTATAATTTTCTTTGTAAATAGTAGAAACATTTCAAAATGTTATAAGACATTTAAGTTCTTATCAAAAACATATGTCAAAATACTATTTCTCAAGTAAATGTTAAACTCTTTCGATAACGGTAATCACATCTCAAGTATCAATAAACGTGTCTTCTAAAAATGAGTTCATCTTCAAATAACTATTTCGGTATCATATCAATTAAAAGACTTGTCCCATATGCAAGTTCAAAACATTTCGGTAAATCACTCCCTTTGTAAGCCATGTATAAATCATGAAAGTTATAAACACAAATTATGGTAAGATTACTAGTCACGGTACTCGTGTTGAAATACCTAGCTTTGTCACCTCTAGCAACATGTATGCCCTCCCTTCAATCAATCTATAATCACATCACATCGATCTCGTGTTGAAATCTCGTTTAACCTAATTCATAATAAATTTAGAATACCCAACCCATGGGATGTCATGGCTGATTCTCACTTCCTCCAACTATATTTACTCATACTTTGAGTAATTCAATTAGCCCATTATATTACCAACTTACCAGATCCTTATTCCATTCAAAGTTCTTTCCAAAATTATTCAAATTTGTGCTTTAAACAAACAAAATTGTCTTGCTGCCCAATCTCTTTTCTTTGTTGTATGTCGAAATACAACAATTTACATTCCAATCATTAAATGCCCTCCCCCGTTCGGGAAAATTTAACAAATCTTTCTATTTCTTAAATTCATGTTTGATAACTCTCAACCCAATTGTATAGCCATAGATTATACAAATCAAATCTATAAACTAAGTTTAGGAACTTACCTTTCTCTTCTGCTTCTCTCTTTACTTATGAATCAAAGTCTTGAATTTTTTTCCTTTCTTCATTCATTCACTGGAGAACAAGAAGAGTTCTTCTTTTTCTGTTCTTTTTAGTTACTGCTGCATAAATGGGAGGAGGAAGGCTGAACGGATTCAGTAGTCATGAAGCCCTCTTTTTTGCCGTGAGAGGGGGATAAATCCCACTCCCCTCCTTTTTTTTTAACTAAAGCTAATGACTAAATTGCCCTAATTTAATACTTGGGTTTAATCATAGGGTATTACAATAATGGTCAGCTTTATGCATATTCAGCAAGAAATTCATGCAGTAATGCAGAATGATATTTCAAATAAAAAATGTGAATTTATTAAATGGACATGAAGGTGGGCGTGATTTCTTTATTTGTAATAATCAGTTACATGCTAGGATTTAACAATCCTAACTCATATGATTTAAACCCCCTAACTCGAGCACTTTTGATTTACTTGAATCAGAGTCAAAAGTGTATAAAGCACCTGACACATCTAAGTGTCATTAGAGAATGTATTAAACATGGATATTTTGTCAACATCCAGTCGACTTAAAAGAACAAGATCAACAACAAAATGTCAAGCCAGATAATTGTCAATTCATCCACTGCAAACTCCATAAACATCTAACGAGGTACCAAAATATCCAAGGTTAATTATTAAGAATCTTTCATACAGATTTTAATTAACTCAAGAGTCCAGACCAAGATGACCACTCAATGGAACCTCTTTAACATAAAGTATCCTGGACTTGGAGGGAGGAGAAAATTGGGTATTTCTCAAAGTTTCAGTATTTTTTTGCTCCTTGTTTCGGGAGCAAGCTAATTGTGTGTGTGTGTGTGAGGGGGAGGGGGAGGGGAGAAAACTCTCTGGATAAGAATAAAAAAACTTAAATTAATACATGATCACACTGATAAGATTTCCGAGGAACAAATTATTAGTTCATCCACTACAAATTCCATAAGCACCCAAAGACGTATCAACAAAAAAGATTACATCTTTTACAAGTATCTTGATAAACATAGACTTCCAAGCAAGATATCTACCCAATTAAACTTGACTAACTTAAAGTGTATCTCAAATATACAAAAGAAATTGTGGGTATTCCTAAAGCTTCAGTCTTTTTGCTCCCTGTTTCGTGTGCAAGCTAATTGTAGGGGAAAGAAAAAAAGAAAAAGAAAATTCTCTGAATTACAATTGAAAAATCAAAACACATAATCACTAAAAAGATATCCAAAAAGCTAACATTAGTTCATCCACTACAAATTCGATAAGCATATCAATAAAAAAAAAGATTAAATTACAGTTCAAAAGTACCTTGATAAACAGATACTTCAGAGTTCAGAGCAAGATGTATACCCAATCAAACTTTTTGATAGTGTATGGAAAAAGGAATTGTGGGTATTCCTCAAGTTCCAGTCTTTTATTCCTCCCTCTTCAGGGTATTAATCATCGGTAAATTCTGACCACTTTCCCCAATTACTCTGAATTTTTGGGGGAAACGATTCAAATAACTGTCTCTAAAGCCGCTAAGCTCGACGGCTCCGACTGCCCAATTTAGAATGGAGAAGGGATTGTACTTAGTGGGGGTCGGGTCGGGTCTTGCTAGTGCTGGTAAGGTTTAGAGGGCAAACTACCAAGGTTGCAAAGCACTAAGCAGTAGGCACGGTAAGAAGAGAAGAAGCATTGGGGATGCAAAATAATTCAATTTATAACATAAACTAGGTAAATGACCCGTGCAAAGGATTGGACTATTTTATTAAGCTTACATATGAGCATTCAGTAATATTCGTATTTTTGATACATACATTATATTGTCAAGAATATTTTATCTTAACGCAAAACGTTCCTCCCAAATCTTAAAGTGCTATATTTTTTTTATTTTTGTTTTTGTTATACAAAAATTATGAGTCATAGAGAGATTTTAAGTATAAGAAATAAGTCAAAGAAAATCTCCATGGAAAGAGTTGGTCAGAAGTAATGAAATTTTCTAAATTCAAAGAAGTTCTAAAGAACAACAACAGACGTTAAAGAAGAGACCAAAAAGTCTAGAACAACTACACTCCCAAGTAAAGTGGAAAATCACGTCCATACAAGAACATAATTAACTAAATTCAAATGGAGGACCTTCGTCCCCTTTCTTATAAACCTCCATCAATCTCTTTTTTTATTATAGTATGTAGTATGATGTATATGTTAAAAATTACCCTAAAATTGTTAGTATCATAAATGTTTTTCCTCATTGTCTTAGAATAGTCATTATTATTGCTTAGGTTTCATATCACTGACCTCAACTTATTTGAATTTGAACCATAGTTATTATTATAGTTATAGTATGCATTTACAATGAATTAATGAAATTATCAACCAAGCAGTACGTGACATCTGAATGGAACATCTCACAACTGGATATTCTAAACCAAAATTTTGACACATAACATATTAAAATCTCATAGCATAATTTTGTGAACACTTGAACTCACAAATATCCACAAATAATAATAAAGAAGATCTTACTTCCCTAACAATCAAGAAGAAAAACGCATGTTGCTTAACATATTTTTCAAAAAGATAGTCTATCAGGTTGTATCCAAGTTCACAGTTCACAAATTTAATTGAAAGAAGCCAAAAGAAAGAGTTATTACTTCTTTATAAATAAAAACAAAAAACTTTATCAAAAGAAAGAGTTATCACTACAGCAAAATCGATCTTTAACGGCAATTAATAGCTTAATTATCGCTAAATATGAATTTTCAGAGGCAAATGATACTCTCTATAAATGTACCTTAAAGTCTATAGCAACATTAAATCTAATGACAATTAATTAATGTCGGTGAAGCTTTAGCAATCTTCGCTAATGTGCATTTTTATTGCCGTTAAACATTATTTTTTTATAGTGTATTTTGGACATTTGTTAGTTTCAAGAAAAAATGATCTCTTATTATGCCCAAAAAGAAGAGACGAAGAAATATGGCAAATAAGTTAACTTGCGATAAAAGAAGTGGACTAATTGTCTCTATACTAATATTCTAGGAAGAGTGCAATGGCATACAAAATGTTTGTACCTAAGAAAAAACAATCAAAATAATATACTAATTGTGGCAAGCAAGAGATCAATATGTTTGGTTCTTTTGACAAACTCCATCATTGGTTCTAAGGCTGGGCACCGGAATGGGTTGTACCGGTACCGTTCCGGTAGTATTCAGGACACGGGATGGGATACATTAAATCGGTACACGAAACGGAACAGTATCATGATTTGTACCGGTACCGGTACCCGTTCATTCCGGTTCCGTTCCGGTCCGGTCCCGGTAAATCATTTTTAATTAAAATAAAAAATAATATTTTTGTCATTATTTACTTTTATTAGCATTTCTTTTTTGTTTATTTAACTTTTTAAAATTACAAACTTAAGTTATTTAACTTACAAGTTATAAGTATAACTTATAAACTTCAAAAGATTCAAATCTTTAAAACTTATAACATAACTACATAAGCTCAAAAACTTAATCCGTATCAGTTATCACATATTTGTTGTTGTGCTATCAAATATAGCACAACCCACGAGCAATTTTTCCAAAAAGTATATGAAGAAACCTGTAGAAACGGATAAAAGCGAAGATAAATTTTTAATCATCTTCACTGAATTTTTAACAGAGTTAAAAAAAGTCACCAAAATAGCAAAAAGAAATTGGAATAGATACATGAATCACTATGACTTACAATAAAAGATTAAGCTTCGTGAAATAGGAGGAAGAAAACATTGATGAATGAAACTCACTTCATAAGAAGCTTAATTAATGTATTTGAATTTGACTCCTCTATAGCGAAAAAACCTACAAATAATAGTGGCATAAATAAAAGTTTTGTTTACTAAAGAACCAAATGTAATAAATTCAACCATTTCAGCAGCGTTATGAGTTGTGGACTGAGAGGTGCAAGAGTAGTAATGTCGCATTGCAATTGAAATCA
The DNA here is from genome assembly GCA_036250505.1 of Solanum acaule. NCBI lineage: Eukaryota > Viridiplantae > Streptophyta > Magnoliopsida > Solanales > Solanaceae > Solanum > Solanum acaule. The sequence continues at coordinate 4,806 of JAJOOR010003652.1, read as the reverse complement.
ATTTTCTTTATTTATATGAAGAACATGTAGAAAGGGACAAAAGAGAAGATCAATTTTCAATCATCCTTGTTGAATTTTTAATAGAGTTAACAAAAAAAGTCACCAAAATAGCAAAAAGAAACTGTCATAGTTACATGAATAACTATGACTTATAGTAAAGATTAAGCTCCATGAAATATAAGGAAGAAAATTTGGAGGAATGAAGAAAACTTCATAAGAAACTTAATTAATGTATTTGAATTCGACTACTCTATATCTAAAAAATCCTACAAATAATAGTGGCAGGAAATCCGTCTATTTACAGACAACAAAGGGTGGTGTGAACAAATGTTTATTGTGTCTTATCGGAAAGGTCACAACTATTTGGAAAAGTTACAACCCTTTGAAAAGGCCACAACCTTTCATAAAAATCATAATTTTTCATAAAAGTCGCAACTCTTCGTAAAAGCCACATTTTTTCATAAAAGTCACTACTTTTCATGAAAGGGAAAGGCTAATTTTGGAAATAAAATAAATTAAAAAGGAATTATGGTTTGTGGTGGCGCCACGTAGGCGGACTTAGGGTTCTCTTTTATATATATATATGATTTTATTGAAAATTATTAAAATGATTTTAATATGATATAATAGTACTTTTTGATTTTTATCACAAAGAAATATGATGGGGTGAATGAATTCATGGACTCTAAATTATAGAATAAGAGATATTTACGTTAAGAAATCCTTCTTTAAATAATGAACGGAACCTTACACTATATTAATTAAAATTAATTGTCTAATTAGATTACTGAATATTTAATCATAAAGAAACACTCTTTTTCATCCAATTTTTCGTATTTGAACTTCCACATTTGATTTTATGGAATATCATACTTGAATCAGTTGTTGCAAAAATATCTTAATTTTCCCGATTTAAAAGTAGATATCTCTAGTTACTTCTCTACTTCGTATAGGTAAAACTCTAATAAAATTAACAAATTTATTTTTTCAACTTTATTTGAAAAGCATGCCGATCTATCAATCGACATTTCTCACTCTTCTCCTAAGTAATGTATATTTAATTTTTTACATTTATAAATTCTAATAAAAAACTATCAAAAATTCAAAATAATATAAAAAAAAAGTTTTGATCGGTCAACAGAACTTATAAATGTGAAATCGAAGAAGATGAAAAATAAGAGTGAAGAAGCTTGAAAGTGCGACAGTTTTCTCGAAACCTAAGACTCGAGAACTAAACTTTTTTCCAAACTAGTCTTTTAGAAAAAATGAAAGTTACATCAATATAAATAAGATTATCTTTACTTATTTTGATTCAAGTACAAAACACTCTTATTAGCCCAAAATTCTCACTATATGGTAAAAGTTAAAGGGCAAAATATGCAAAATGTCAGTCCATACTCCATACCAACTTTTTAGTCCAATATAAAAGGCTATTCGGCCCTAATTTTTTCAAATAAAAGTTAAAGAAAATGATTGTCGTGTCTTCTTCGTTTTCTTTTTCTTCTCCAGCAACTTCCCTCTTCATCATCTTCTTCTTTTTTTTCCCCTTCCTCCTCCTTTTTTGCTATCGCTTCATCTTTTTTCTTAATTTTCTTCTTTATAATTTGATATATTAAAAGACTCAAAATATTGAGAGAATTTCATTTCAAAATTTTAAATTGTTTAAAGGTGATTTTGAATTGTTTGAGATTGAATAGTTAGTGTATACTTCATGCATAGTGGGTGTATATGTATATTTGGTGTATACTTCATGTATAGTTAAGTTATATTTAATTTTTTGAGTGTATTATGATGTATTGTTAGTATATAGCTCACGTATAAGTAAGCTATATTGTATAATCCGTGTAGCTATATTATATACTTTATATGATTTGGTATAATAACCACCACGCAGAGATGTTTAAGTCAAGCCAATGAAGTCATTTCAACTACAACTCGATTAAGATAGATGGATTTGGCTCTCCTAAACGAACAGGGATCAAAGTTCCATTATGACGAAAGAGCAAATCAGAAAACAATAGACCTCACAAAAACACTTGCACAGCAAGGAAACATGAAATCCATTAAACTTCAACTTGATAAGATAGAGAAAATAAGATCTGGGATAAGTCACACTGGGAATATTGTTCCAATGCTTAGGCTAAATCAAAATTTTCAAAAACAGTAGACAATACAACTCTTTAAATGCAAAACCAAGATATCAAACAGTGAAACTATATCAATTTCAACTTTAAATTAGCTAGCAGCTAAATGACTAGCTCTCAGTCTGCTCCCTAAGCCTTCGGATAGTGCTCCTTACGGTAACAGCGCTAGCAGTGCTGGAAAAAAGAGGAAAAAAGAATTAGTACTTCAAGCACAGAACAAGAAAGAGAACAGCAAGAGCTCAGATGACAATTACTTCAATGTGTAAGCACCACCAGCTTTCACTTTGCCACAGTCCTTGCAACCCCAAATACCAACAGCTTTCCTCTTGACGGCATACTACAAGGTAAGAACATAATGACATTATTATCAATGTAATAATGAATCCATGCTTTATAACTATCATACAAAAACACGGGAGAATTGTTGTACCTTTCCGCAGAACTCACAGAAGTACTTGCTGTGCTGACTGACCTCCATCTTCTTGATCTGCTTCCTCAAACTGGCACCATAACGGGTACCTATAAGTTGGGAGAAAGAGGAGGTTATACAAGGACTTCATTGAAGAGACAGACAACAAAATATGCATCTCCCCATATATTTAAAAATAGAAAATGAAACTTCTTAGAGGATACCACCAGTAGATAGCAGTCCCAAATGTAGGTATAAATGAAATCATGACCAAAAATAAAGTACTGGAGACAGAATCGACATACATTACTGATATAATTGTTGTTATTGCAGATAACAACAGTCTTGTTTATTAGAAAATCATTGTGATAAACTATGAGCTGCAAATCCAAATCTTTTTGTTTTCTTGAGAAATGCAATCTTCTAGAATAAGCTACTTCTTCTTCACCATTAAATTACAAAAGTAACACAACAGCATCTTAAGCATTTAAGGTACACACCGTATTTCCCGACAATACCAGCCTTCTTGGTTCTCTTGGTCTGCATAAATAAAAGAGTTGCATTTAACAAGCATGTCAAGCTAAAATGAGAACAGAAATAGGATAGAACGAAGAAAATGAGAAATATCTTAGCAGTCGAACAAGAAATTATAAGAGATCAAATCATTGAATAATCAGTTAAATCAAAAGCCATGCATTGCAATTGGACAAGCATAAAATTTATTCCATTCAGGCAACCACAAAGTAAGATTAAGGAAAGAAGAGGCTCTACCGCAAAGGACACAAGATATTTCTGCCTATACATATGTGGCAATCATATATAGATTTAAGTTGAAAATATTTAATATAAATAATTCATATAGCTAGCAATGTCGGCAAAATTACAAGAGTAATATTCCCCATAAACTGTTTCTAACCCAAGCTATATGCATACAATGAGAAAAGAGCGTAGTACAATAGAATAGAAAATCAGAAGAACACCAAACAGAACAGAAGAAGAGGCCCATATAATCATCAGCTTAAAGACTCCACCTTTGCTACCCCGAGCACTTGACTTTTACTGGTCTATACACACGACAACAATCAACCATATACCAAGAACGCCACTTTTTCAACTTGAAGAACCAACAAAAACAAACTAAACATTTCACCTAATTGAGGATTAATCCAACACTTAAACCAGAAAAAGAAATCCATCAAAACAATACAAGATGCGTAAATCCGCATAACAGTATATTGTTCAAATTGCTAATTACTGAAGGTCTTAAACAGTAATGGTTGTTTGAATTTAAGAGTATAGATTACCATTTTGGCGAGCTACGGAAGAACCTTGACACCTGCTGGAAGAGAGAGACGCCGCGGCTTCTGCAACAAAACCCTAGATTGCAAAGAGTTAGTCGTTTTTGTTGGTGCTTTTATATGGGTGGCCCGATTCTAGGTGGATCCTAACATGGGTTTTGCCCTAAAATCCAGTAAGGGATACAGGCCCATTTAGCCCTTTTTTCTAGTCTAATACTCATATAAGCATTTGGGAATGAAAATTTTGTAATGAGATGTAACATAATTCAAATTCATAACTTTAGTTTTCAATAAAGTGAATTAAAATCGTATGAAATCGAGTTTAATTTAATTTAGTCATCAAGATTAAGAAAATATTAAATTATTGTCATATTTTGTTTTTTAAAGCTTATTTTAATTTTCAAATTTGTGTTAAATCTATATATATATATATATATATATATATAAATCTGAATCTAGAATCGCTGATGTGACAGCCTCCAATGACCAGCATTTGCAATTATCTATTTTATCTTTTTAATTAAAATAAAATCTGAGTTTTTTCCTAAAATAAAAACTTCAATGAATTAAAAGATCACACTAAATAGGAGTAATTAATTACTCAGCAACCCAAAAGGTCTTTTTCAATTTTTTTAGTTTTTATCTCATTTTTTTATCACTAAATTAATATAATATTCATAAATTAATGAAAAAAATTAATCTTATCAATGATTATTACCGTTACAACCTTTCATAGTCCATATTTATTGGCCATTACAATTTTTCATACTAATTCATCATATTTATGAAGAATAAAGTATTTCTAATTTATAAATAGAGTTATAAATCATTCATATTTTATAGCTATATATATGCATACATCGATGCAAAACGGATAAAGTCTAAAGATATGTATTTTTGTTGTTTTCTTTTTCATTTCCGATAATACCTTTCTCTTTCTCTTTTTTTTTTTTTT
>JAJOOR010003651.1:0-22291 GCA_036250505.1 Solanum acaule | reverse complement strand
CGACTTTCGATATGAACTTATAATGGTTAAGAGACGGGAAAATTTTTTTTTTTTTTTTTTTTTTTTTTTACTTCCATACAACTTTGATCATCAAAGTTGAAGTGCTCATTTCTTATTGAATGATGACCATAACAGGCGTCAGCTGAAACCAAAGGAAATTATGACCAAAGGTCATACTTATTATGAAGAAGTACGACTAGAAATTGACACCTATGATTTTCAATATAAAAGAGAGACACAAGTTTGGATATATTGCTGATTCAGAAATTGACTAAGTCTCACAGATTCAACGTCTAAATGAATTTAAGGTACGAACTAGGATAAGCTGCAAAGTTAAGATAAAACAGTAATCTATCCATTTCTCCTGTATGGATTTGAAGAACAGTTCAAGTTGCCTAAGCATCGTAGACGGGGTGAAGTATATAGTTTGAGTAAGAGTCTAGGACTTGGGGATGGTCTATATAGAAAATATAAGATAGTTCAAGTTCACAGATAAGTATTGTGCTTTTCCTGTGAGTTTGACAAAACAATGACTCACTGATGCATCATAGCATTACTCATTTGCCATCTCCTTTCTTTGTTAGTATATTTCTTAGAATAATTATACAATTTTTGCACAAGGTTAGGACATTAATCATATATATAAATATTTATTTTATCCAATTTACCTTTCTTCTAGTCTCACTACTATTAGAAAATCACAAATTTCTGATGAATCTCCCTATCAGAATTGCCTCATCGGTAAGAAATTTCCAACTGAAAATCTTTGGAAAATGTTACCAATGAGCCAAATTCTGATGGATTTAGTCAAAAATGACTTGAGTAGCAACGACTTTCAAACTTTAAGAGGAACTAAAAGGGTCTGACCTGGTACATTTCTGCCAGATAGAGCTGCAACAGCTACAGCTATGCTTTCTGGATCTTGAGGTTGGAAATCATATACTAAAGCCTATACACACAGATTAGTAACCCTGTTAAGTCTTTTTTCTTTTTTGCCTTTTCCAGTTTAGTCATTTGAAATCTGAAAGTCTCTAGAGTGGATCCAACAAGGTAATTAACAATGAATGAGATTATTAATTATTATACATGAATTACTTATTTTTATAAAAGATTCTTTTTTTTCTTTAAATAGTTTAATCCCTCATTGCTAATACACACATTCTCATTCCATGTTCTATTTGTTTACTCATCTGATTAAATATGATTTATAGTCACACACTTACTTAAGACCACAATATTTCAAAGGCTTTCAATCAACTTAGTGTACAATCAAACTACATCATATATAAAATTGGGACGGAGAGAGTAATTAACCTTTTTCTGTATACCGCCAATCAAAAACTCCATTAGAAAATAATACTATATGTTTTGAGCAGATGTGGCAAAATTAGGTCATAAAAACATTATATCTACCTTACCCGCCTAATACCAGCCTCTTTTGACCGTCCAAATCGCCCATTTGAAACCCCTAATTGAGAAGGAAAAAATGCACGAGGAAAACGAAAGGAAGAGAACTAAAACCTGAGAGTGGAGGGAGGAGGAGGGGCTGATAATGACCATGAAATGCTGCAAATCCCAGAAATTGAGAGAGTAAGCAGTAGACATGAACAACTGGGCAGGTCCTTTTGTGGCTCTCAAAGGCACAGCTGCTACGTATACTTCATCTCTTCTGCTCGTACTGCTACTTCCTCTTCCTATGGATTTTGCGAATGAGATCGATAGCATTTCCCTCTTTTCTTCTTCTTCTTCTTCTTTTTTGTGGTTGGTTGCAGTTGTTTTACTGTGAATTATTTGATATGTCAGGAAAGAGATTTGGTGGGGGCAATAGCACAAACCACTGTATAACAATATTATATTTTTCTCTCAATTGTTACTTCCTCGTTTCTAATTTATATAATATAATTTTAGTTGAAACAGAGTTTTATTTTATTTTATTTTAAAAAAAATATGATCTAAAATAAGTCATACATATTTGTTTGATTATAAGTTATTTCATTAATGCCAACATGAACATTTTAAAGTTAATTTGTTACTTTCTCTCTCTCTCCCAATTTATATTAGTTAGTTTGATTTAACACGAGATTTAAGAAAGAAAGAGAAACTTTTTTGTGATCTAAAATAAATATTTTAAAATTAAATTGTTACTATCTATAGAAATATGTTACTATTATTGACAAAAAATAAAAATAAATCATATACAGTGAGTCAAAGATAATCATAAATATAAAAATGTATCAGGACCGAATAAAAAGAGAGTGAGTTATGTTAATTGAGAGGGATAGTAGTATAGAATTCAGAGGCTTGATTTAATGTTTTGTTTCCCCCTTGAAATGAAATATAGTTACAGTTTTCGCCATTGGTACTTTCAAGACTTTTTTTTACAACAAGGAAAACCCGCAATCGCTACTCTTTGGGTGTGCACAGGGTAAAACCTCCGCTCCTATGCAATAGCTCACAAACCACATAGGAGAGGTAACCTACACTACGACAAATTTAATAGGTTCAACAGACAAAAAGAAGTTGCTCGCATGGTAAACATTCTATTCAATTTTAAAGTTGTGAGTTGAAGTCATCAAGCGAGCAAAGAGTGCTTGAAATCAAGATATATAACACATGTTATGGTGTAAAAATTACTTAGACTAACAATATATATTATGGAAAAGGCTCAAAAATACCCCTAAACTATCTGAAATAACTCATATTTACCCTTAAATTATATTCCGGCTCAAAACTACACTTCCCGTCATACTATTGGGTCAAAAGTACCCTTCTTATTAACTAAAGCTGTTAAATGTCATGTGGATGCAGGCATGCCACGTAAACGCCACAATTTCATTCATTTCCACATAGACTAATATTCCTAATTCCTAATTCCTAATTTTTTCCCTCATTTCTCCATTTTCATTTGAAACCATTTCACCTTCCCCTTTCCCCTCATTTCTCCATTTCCCTTAGAAACGATTTCATCCATTTCCCTAATTTTCCACTCATTACAGCAACATTGTCTTAGTTTTAGCTTATTTTTGTTCACATGTTCAATTTCATGGCTTAGTGGATTTAGTAGTGGCCACAGTTTGTTTTTCAAACTTTAGCTTCCAAACTATGGTGAATAATGTTACTGGATCATTCATTTACATTGATGTAACTGTCTAGAATGGTTGTAACTAGCTAGGTAGAGGGTAGATCATGCAAATTCCTCAAATATAGTAAATTAGCTAAAAGAAAAGGAATACAAGTACCTAAACCAAATACTAAGACACCTGTGAGTTCATAATTCTTAGCAGTTTTGTCACTACAAACAAGCTTCATATTTTTAAAAATTTTCTGAGAAGTAATAAACAAACTTCCTACAAGTCAAGTGAGGCATTAAATTTCTAGGTGTTACTTCCATTTTCAGTTGAAATTCTGTCATCATCTATGCATGCATTCACAGTATAAGAACAATGCACACGGAAAACTGACTTATTTCTTTTCCCATTACATAGTTAACTAATTCTACTTACGACTCTCTAACATGAATGATTTCAGATAAGTTTTAATTCATCTAAGGGAAATGGATGAAATCGTTTCTAAGGGAAATGAGAAATGAGGGGAAAGGGGTGGGTGAAATGGTTTCAAATGGAAATGGAGAAATGAGGGGAAAAATTAGGGATTAGGAATATTAGTCTGTGGAAATAAATGAAATTGTGGCGCTTACGTGGCATGCCATGTGGCATCCATGTGGCATTTAACAACTTCAGTTAATAAGAAGGGTACTTTTGACCCAATAGTATGACGGGAAGGGTAGTTTTGAGCCGGAATATAGTTTAAGGGTAAATATGAGCTATTTCGGATAGTTTAGGGGTATTTTTGAGTCTTTTCCGTATATATTATTTAAACTCAATTAAAATTAGTACTCCCTCCGTCTCAATTTATATAATGCCATTTGATTAAGCCCAATGTATTTTGTCAATTTGATTTAAAAAATGTAATGCATTATGCTACAAATAGAACAACAGGGAATAACATCTTCTTAGTCTGTTTTTGTTAAACTTACTTATTATCAATGAAGTAAATTTTACAAAAAAATGTAATACAAGAGTCTAGAAACTTAAATCTCATATCAAACATATTCAACTTGATAAAGTTCAGACTTTACACCTCAATTGGATTAATATATTACTCTCTCACACTTATCGAGTTAGACGAAGGCAGGTTATCTCGAGCTACAAAGAACAGTGCTCAACAGACTAAGACAGCGTTGAGCTCTGCTAGCTTGTAATGAACAGCCCCATGATGAAACCAACCGTAAACAGCGGTCAAGAACCCTTGCAACTATGATAGAATAGCAGAATTTGAACATAATGCATCAACTATCAATATCATTCTCATCATAATCAGAAAGGAAAGGATCCTTCAACAATTCAGCTGCAGAGGGTCTTGCTCTTGGCCGCCCAACACATCTTTCAATGAAGGCCTTTAACTCGGGATCGCTCACCCTGTTAAAAGCTTGAGGCTTTTTCCCAGAAGTTACTATCTTGTATAGTTTGGCTAAACTGTCACATTCACTGTAAGGTATCTCCAAAGTATCCATTTCAATCAAACACATCCCAAACGAGTATACATCTACCAATTCTGTGTAGTTCTCTTCATAAAGCTCTGGTGCCATATACTCTGGTGTCCCTAGTACAGAATGTGCTGCATGGCTCTTCCCCACGATTGTTGCCAAACCAAGATCACCGATCTTTACCTGTGTAACATGATAACCAGGATGTTTAAGGTCGACCAATCCAAAAGTATTGTATTTTTTTAGATGAACATCTGAAGCTCACGAGAAACTACCTTAGAAGCTCTTTTATAAATAAACGAACACTTCCGAATGTACTACTTTAGTGCCTAAGTTTTCATTTCTTTTTACTCCTAACAAGGTCGTAGACTCCTCATTATACACAAAGTGAGATGAATTACCCACAGATTTTATGTTAGTGAATATGGTTTCTAACTTCACTGGCTTCTCCACTATGACAGTCGGGGGACATAGTTTATGTCTACCCCGATTAACCCACTCAGCTAAACATAGGATTTAAGTTCCACAAGCTTTCTCTAATTATACTAAGCACCAAAGAGTAAAGGATATGCAACCAAGATAAAACCTGTCATTTCCCTGAATATGTCGACAAAGTAAATGACACGACTTTTGCACCTTTAGAATCATAAGAAAGAAGAAGGAACAGGTTCATTAGGAATGTGCAGCATTATGTAAGATTTTTGACATAAAGTTTATGTCTATAGTAGAGAAATAGTAACCCAGTATCGACTTAGTTCATACCTTTCCAACATTACCATTGATAAAGATGTTACTGCAATTGAGGTCTCTATGAATAACACAAGGATTGTGAGTATGGAGAAAATCCAAGCCTTGTAATATCTGTCTTGACCACTTCTTCAAGGCCTTGATTGAAACATGACGATGTTTTTTCCTGTATTCCCTCAAATTACCAGAGGCACATGCCTCGGTTATGAAATTCAGGATGTTATGGTCAGTGTCTTTCCAGAAATGGTACATGACAATGATGTTGTCATTCTTCAAGTTCTTCAGCAACTCGATTTCAGAATGGATCTTACTGATGATGAAAGGACTACCACTGAATTTGTTCAATCTAATCTGATTCCACGCTACTTCTCTGCCTTCCTCAAGATCAAATGCCCTATACACCATCTTCACTGCACCATGGCCAAGCAGCTCCTCGTATCGTCCAAACCTCCCAGATGGATCAACCTCAGCAAATAATTCATTTTCTTGATCAGTTGCATCAGGATTTGCAGTAGGCATACTTAGTTCTGTAAAAGTAAACAGAAGAAGCGTAAACGTTTAGAAGATTCATCAGAGAAAACTATCACACAATGTCTATTTCCACAATAGGACTAGGAGGTGGAAAATGGGCAGGTCAAGACTATAAACAGGTCACAACCCAACCCGCCCAAAATTTGCTTCGGTCAAAATGTGTAAAATAACGGGTTATAACCTAATCCGCACAATATAACCCAAACATCCACTCCTTACTTTCTCAAAAACTATTTCTCTCAATAACTAATCACACAACGTCTCTTTCCATAATAGGACCAAAATTTGAGAAAAAAAGGACGTGAGCTTGATCGAGCAAATCACAGATCCACCTTTCCTGGTACTGGTGTCTCACTCATTGCCTTCGGTTCAAACTACTGTACACAACATTGGAAAAAAGAAAAAAATTGTACGTACATAGGTATCTTAAGTCTGCATCTAGTATCATAAAAAGAGAATTGGGTGTAATATATGTGCTACACTTCTCCTAATGACTTTTAAATCTTGATTAAATACATACTCCTATAGTACAACTCCATTGCTAAACCTCAAATCACTTATTAGTTTTCTGCAAATTGAACTACTCAAGATTCAAAAGTTCCCAACTTATCAGTTTTCTGCAAACCAAACCTTCAAAGTCATCTAAGAAATTAATACAGCCTAAAATATTTATGCTCAAAAATTTGCGGAATCATAAATAAGGAAAACCTCATTGCAATTATACCACAATTAAAATTAGTATAATCATGAATTTCCTAATTCCAAGAAGCAGAGTAGTTTCATAATCTCTCCTGTTCTCTTCAAGCCTTAAACCCCAATGGCGTAACCACATGTAGTGAAAGGTCCTTCATCGAAAAATTACACTATGTTTATAAAAATTATACGAAGTGCATATTTTTCACAGGTATATACTAAATCTAAACACTCTTAACGAAATTTCTGGCTTCTCAACTGAAAACCCCACAAGAAAAACTTTCAACCACCATATTATTTTTCTTGAAAATCATGTTTAAAGATAGTACACACTGGAATTACAAGTAAGGTCCCAAATAAAAATCTAAACTTTGCAACAAGAAATCGATATACAACAAATACTGATAGTGTTAAAAGAAATACTCACAAAGAAAATTGAAGTGATTTTAGCTATGGCAGGCAAAAAGGGAGAAAGAAGAGGTAAAGAACAATAAGATTAAGCCTATTTATAGACACTCTTCCATGTATACACATTGGCAAACCCATGATTTAAAGATTTTGGTGCACTAATATTATTTTAGCCTAACTATGAGTTTTAAGCTAAATCAGTATTATCTTAGGTCAAATATGACTTCTAAGCTAAATTTAAAATAAAAACAATGAAAAGGGATTTTGGCTCTAAGCTAAACTTGAAATAAAAACAATGACAAGGGACTTTAGCTGGATTTGAACCCTAATCTCATGAGTGATTCAACAGCTTGTATCAACAACACAAGGATATTCATATGCTTCTCACGAGTGCATTGTTAATTATATCTTAGTTGATGTCAGTTTCTCAAGATAGATATACAACTATACATGTTTTTTTTCGAAGTTGACAGGTGCACGTGCACCCTCACTTATAGGTGTGAATCCGCCTCTGTGTATACATGCAACCTTTCGACGTCGTTTCATTCATCTATCAACTTGGTTATATTTATACACGAACCAAATATATGTTTTTTTTTGTCTTATAATTTATGTGATGCAGATATAATTTGGAGATTCATCAAAAAATTTAATAGAGGATTTTTAGATATTTTAAAATTGTTAATTATTGTAATTTGTAGTATTTCTTTTGATGTAAATTTCAAATAGTATATATATTATTATCTCAGTCCAATATATGTGACATGGATAAAATTTCAAAGTTGATCAATTTTTTTAATGTCTTTTAGATATTTTAAATTGTTAATTATTGTGATTTATTATACTTTCTACGTAATTTCCTGATGAAATTTTGAGAACCATTTTTAAAAAAAAAATTAGATGAAGGAGTCTCATTCCTAAATACCCGGGGCTCTTGGTACTTGAGTCCGGCTGCCAGGTTTTATTGTAGGTTGCACCAGGTAAGCCTAATCGTAGACCGATTAAATTTGAATTACATATTGCATTACTTATTTTGGGTGACGCTTCCAACATAATTTATTTTCATACTCAAAGCTTGCTGATTAAGGGTGCACCACAATTTTCTTTGGGACGTTGAAAAGTTACATGTGAATATAGTTAATATATATAGAGTTACTACAAGTCCAAAGGGATTCGATGGCTACAAAACTGAATAGCCAGACTTTAAACACAATAAATCCGTGCCATAATTTGCCGTGGACACCTTTTAAAGCCATCCAACACCACAGTAAGTTTATGATTGTGTTTTTTTTTGTTTAACTATTTGGTATCCAAATTAACTAGCTTGACTAATTTAAATTTGTGTTGCATACTAAATCAATTAACGAGAAATGTTCTTAGTTGTCAAGATTCAAACATGAGATCTCAGTTTAAGGATTGAGAGATTTCATTCATCTCATCCCACCATATGTGTTGACTGAGCTAGAATTTAAACTTTATGGTTTCTAAATTCTAAGATAACGACATTATGTGTTATAGTAACTGAATTCTAAATTTAATTTTGTTACATATTTTAGTGAATTTTTTAATCCAGATACAAAGTTTAAATTCAAGAAAGTGAATTAAGGCTAAATCTGTACGGTCAGCATCTAGCTCCGCCCCCAAGTGTATGATTCCACTTATGTATATAGTTGAGTAATTTAAAAATGTGTATATAGTTGTGTTGCGTTTAAATTTATTGTCAAAATTTAGTGCGAGGTATGGGTTAGCCTCTGCCCTACGCCAAATTAAAAGACAAAATAAAGAGGTAAAACTTTGTAGATATAAGCCATTAATTACAAAGTATAAGTAGTAATGTAGTTCATGCAACATCCGTGCCTAAATATTTTGCCTGATGAGGTGAATCTAGCTCTATATGACCAATCTTTTAAAGTAAACAACTTTACGTGACTAAAAACAACTTGTAAATGTGGATTTGAAGCCAACTTTATCCACCCTCGTACGGTACCATAAATGTTTAGGAATTGTTTGGTACCTCGTTAGAGTTATTTATGGATTAATAACGTAAGAGAGAAGCATTGAAAATACTTCTGCACTTTGCGTAAATTATTAGTTTCATTTCTGAATTATTGACAATCTCAAAAATACCCATCTGCTTGACTAACTAAACTTAGATATAGACTCCTGATATGCAACATGACATAACAAGTGACTTCAAACTCTTGTAGGAGCATGAGACTATTAATAAAAATTCGAGAGAAGGGCTGAAAGCACCTCTGAACTTGGAGAGAATTTAGGAGTGTATATCACTCATGTTGAAAGATCGGGAGTGTATTTAAATCCAGTTCGTCAAGTAAATAGGTGTTTTTAAGTCTGCCAATAATTCAGGAATGAAACTAATAATCTGCACCGAGTTTAGGAGTGTTTTTAATACTTCTCTCATAACGTAATGATTATTTATAAGAGAATTTTAGTATTCGTTTGGTTGGGAACTAGTTATCCCAGGATTAACTATCCTGGGGTTAGTTATCCTGGGATAACTTATCCCACCATGTATATGGGATAACTTATCCCATCACTATGCTATAAATGGTGGGATAAGTTATCCCAAACATGTCAACCAAACAAGACATCTAAATTTTATCCCAGGACTATTTTTTTATCCCAAGACTATTTATGCTTATCCCTCACACCAAACGAGCAAAAGATTTAGTTAGTTTTGTATAAGTGATATATGTATTATCTAACATGGTCTTCTTTTTTGTCATGGTCTTTATTTTTAAAGTCAAACTATAAGAACTTTAACTAACATTTTATGATATATTTTTTCATCATATTGATATGCAAAAAATTGCAATTTATAGTACTTTTCGTATAATTTTTGAATATCTAAATTTTTTGTTTAAAATATCGAATTAATGTAATCTAATTTAACTTTGAAAATTAGTCAAATTGACTTTCGAAAAACGCAACATGACAATTAAAAAGTGGACAGAGGGAATAATTAATTACCAAATATAATCTTACTTATACAAGATTTAATACATGCATTACTCACCTCCGATCATCAACCCCTAATTGGTTCATTAATTAATCATGTCGCATAAAGACAACTTTCATGTTAAATTTTCTCAAACCTATTTCTTACATATAAAATAAAAACATTAACATTACTTCGATTCTTCATTTACACACAAAAGAATCATAGCAGTCTGCTAGTATTAATTTGATTGTTTACAGAAAAAATATTATTTGAACAATATCAAACCATGATAGTTGCTCAGCATATAAATCGAAATTAAAACATTTAAATTTAATTACTTTTAAGCTGATCACG
Source organism: Solanum acaule (assembly GCA_036250505.1). Classification (NCBI taxonomy): domain Eukaryota; kingdom Viridiplantae; phylum Streptophyta; class Magnoliopsida; order Solanales; family Solanaceae; genus Solanum; species Solanum acaule. Next base: position 12,050 of record JAJOOR010003651.1, on the reverse strand, counting down.
ACCAAGTCAACCACCGTTATCTCTTATGCAACGTCTTCAACATAAGTGGAGGCTAAAGTAAAATTTTAATTAGAGGCCTAAAATTTAAATAAATTTCCTATGTATTTATTTAATTTTTTTTTAGATGTAAATTATTATTAAATATATTATTTCATAAATGATATTTTTGATTTTTTTTTTCAATTATTAGTTTTAGGTAAGATTTTATCAAATTCAATGTTGAAAAACATCCTTTCTTTGAGACAATCATTATATGAATTGTTCACATATATAAGTAATAAGTTAACAAATTTTAGATAAAAATACGAGTTAGAACCATAAAATTTAATTCAAAAAGTTGATAACTTGTTAAACTTGCTTTAATATACTTGTTGTAATACTTGAAAATCTAAGAAGAAATAAAAATTAAAATAAGAATTTGTAATTAATTTTGTTCAACACTTTTTGATTATTAATTTTTATTTTTGATAGAGTATTACACTAAATTATGAAAGATTTATTGAAAAGAGTACAAAAGGATAAAATGTAAGAAGGCAATAATGTTTTGTTGATTTTTTCGATTTGAAAAGGATTAAAGAGAATAAAATAATATAAATATATAGTGATTTTTTATTTTTTGGGGGTCAATAGAATAGCTTGTAAATATCTATTATATTGATATGGTCATCAAATTAGTGAATTTCTAGTGTTCCATATATTCTAGTTTCTCTTTGTCCTATCATGTTCTAACATAAAATAATGTTCATAAACTTTTCACAAAATTCCCCTCCTCCCATGCGCTAGAGATGAAGGATTGACCTGTAAGTACATTAACCATATTAAATTAATATTTGGTAAATTAATTATCTTTTTAAGATGATTTTTTTTTTTGGATTTCGACTTAAGTTGATGGAACCATTTCAATAAGATAATAAAATAATATATTCAAAAGACTTGTATTTAAATATATGATCTCATTAATATTATAAATTCATAATTTTTTAAAAGTACATATACATCTAAGACAATTTAGTGAAATATGATTCTATTGTGTTTTCTTTTTTGTTAAAATTTAAATCTATTGAAGTTCATCTCTAACTTTTCTTATTATATCCAAAAGTTTCAGTGTTGCCACAACTACAAATCTTTTTGAGTGCATGTGAAATGATCTCTTTTGTACTTGCATAATACTTTACGTATTTGATCTATCATTATTGATTTTGTGACACCTTTTACATGAGAAGTCATTTTTGGATATGGATTCAAGAAATTTTCCTATGTTGCTTATCTAATTTATTCTCTCACCACCATACTACAACGACTTGTTCCCGTCATTATAGAAAAGCCAATGGGAAAATAATTGGGGCCATAAAACTTTTTCGTAGTAACTTGAAATTTCCCAACCTAGTCCAGATTTGGACGAAATCGAAGTTATTTAGGTATAGGGAAATCTGGTAGCAATCGAGTGACTTATTTATGATTTTGATTACATGAGTAGTTATATAAGTCGTTAAGGAATCTGTGTGACTATACGGAATTGAATTCGGGTGAGTATAACTCCTGGAATCGATCTTAGCATGAACGGTATATTCTGAGCATCGTTGGTTAAAGGTGTGTTGTGAAATGGGGGTATTGAAATTATTAAAATAGCTCGATGTTTCGTGCAAGCCGCATTGGTGGTGGTTTTGGTCGCTGTGGTGGGCCAGACGCGACTTAAGGTCATAAATAAACTCCAAAATGACATTATTTTGCACTTTTCGGTTTTTAGAGCTAAGGAACAAACCCCAGACGATTCTTGACATTTTTTCACCATTCTTGAGGCTAAAGGTAAGATTTTAACTCCCCTAATCCGTTTTTCGATCCGTAGAACGTAATCTAATGGGTAAATATCGATGGGGGAGGGTTTTGATCTAGAATATATGGTGGAAACAACCCTAATTTGGATACTTAGGATCATGGGTTTGATCTAGGGTTGTTAGAATTATTAATAATTCGGATAATTAGTGATTGCTTATTGATTCCGTATTATATTGATTGTTTGTAGACCAAGAACAAGAGAAACGAATTCGGAAAGGGAAGGATCAAGTTTCTTAGGGTTTCAAGCTTGTTTCGAGGTAGGTGATGGATGTGATTTCATGTTGGTGTGATATATGTTTGTAATTGCTCATTATAATGCATGTATGTATGCGAATGTTGCATTATTGATCACCCTAATCGTAAACAAGGACAATTGAATAATTGCATACCATGAATCACCTCTTGTTATATGATTGTGAGAATATACATTGTGATTGTGGTTTGTTGATTGGATCGGTTGCCATGTTCCGGCATAAACATTGGATCGGTTGCCCTGTTGCATAAATATTGGATCGGGTACCACATACCGATACGCTAACAGTTTGGGTGTGGGTTCCATGAGAGGACCATTTAATTGGGTTCCGTGAGAGGACCATTGAATTGTGTTGTGTATCTACTTATGATGATTACGTTTATATCTAATGATGATTAATATTGGAAGATTGTATATTGCTCTAAATTGATAACCAATGTGTATTATTGAGAATGTGGGATGCTACATTGATCCTGAAAAGATGACTAATATTGTATATGTTCGGTATATGCTCGGTATATGCATGTTTTGTAATGTTGTGGTTACTTGCATGTGTTTCACTTATTGGGATAGCTGTGTGATCCTACCAGTACACTGTGGTTGTGTACTGATACTGCACTTTCTTGTTCTTTGTTGAGTACATGACATCTTCAAGCGACTATTGATAGACCTCAGCTAGGTGACTATTGAGCGTGACCAGGTTCAAGGTTGAGCCAGTTCTTTCAGGCTGCCATGGATCTCTCTTGTTTAAGTCCACTCTTTTCGGACTCAAACTATTTGTTTAAGGTGTTTGTTTAGTTTCGGGGTTGTACCCCTTGTTCTTAGACTTTTCGTTAGTAGAGTTTTGGTACAATGACTTTCAGGTTCTAGGTGTTGTTCTTCCGCATTAGTTTTGGTTAAATTATTTGTTTATACCTTTGGAGTTTATGGGAACTCCGTATTTTTATTGTCATTTAAACCAGCTTTCGTATCTTTAAATACATAGTTTTTGGTTAAGTTGTTTAGTCTTGGTTGTAGTAATGGTTCTCCTACCGAAGGGTTAGTGTGGGTGCCAATCATGACGGTCTAAGTCGTGACAAAGTTGGTATCAGAGCCCTAGGTTCGTTGATCTCATTGTACCAAAACGAGTCTAGTAAAGTCTTGCAGAACGGTACGATGACATCCGTACTTTTCTTCGAGATACTATAGGACCTTAGGAAAAACTCACTTCTTTCTACTCGTTCGTGCTATGACTTGAATCCAATTGGTATCTGGGTGATACAAATTGGTATCTTTCCTCCTTCACTCTATGGTCCGAACTAGAGCAACAACAGCGGTAACACCGTCACTATAGACTACCGACAGTTGAATAGGGTCACCATTCAAAACAAGTATCCATTGCTTCAGATAGATGAACTTTTTGACCAACTGCACGGTGCATCAATTTTTCTCTATGATTGATTTAAGGTCTGGTTACCCTCAGTTAAAGATTGAGGCGGTTAAGAATTGTGTTCGACCAAGTTCTATGATTTAAATTATCAATTTTGTGAGGCTCGCTAGCTACTATTGTCGCTTGTGGTATGAGTTGAGTCCAATTGGTATCTCTCGATTCCAATTGGTATCTCAACGAAGTGAACTAGACTCCGTAGTCCCGACTGAAGGGACATAAGCAAGTTAATTGGAACTGAGAAGGTTCCAATTGGTATGTGGCCTTAAGGGCCGTATAAGGCATAAATGATCAGTAATTGTCATATATGGAACAAACTAATTAAAGAATTTGGACTTGTCTGCAAGTTGTAACTGCTTGAGTGTCGTGAAACTTGTTGTGAAAAGAAAGTCATCACGAGATTAGGTGCAAGGGTCTAGATAAATTACGATGTGGGTCGTAAGAGAGAAATCTGTACGTGCGTTGCGACCAACTGATAACCGTGTGAGAGTCTGGGTGTATCCTGGGGATATGTGAGTGGTAGTGTTGAAACGATGTAAAAGGATTCTAAAGTGCGTACTTCATTGGGTTGACCGGGGGGTAGACAATGATTATCCTAGCCAAAGGGATTTTCTTAAATGCCTAGTTATAGCCGGGGAATCTAAGGAAAATATAAAAAAGATAGGAACCCAGAAATTGTTGGCAGGGGTTCTGTTTTCGTCAGGGCCGCTGGGGCGAGATTTTCCCGCCATGGTGAGACCGTCAGTGCAGGATTTCTCCTACCAGAGTGGGACAGGGCGAGACAGAATCTCAGCCATGTCTCCCCTGTTTTCCCCTAGTCATAATTATGGACCCCGAATCGTACCCGAACTAACCCCCGCGATCTAATTCAGTGTTCAACAATCGAATATAAGTTATAAGGTGTGTTAAAATTATGGAGAACCTAGGCATATGATGAGGAAATCAACGAGGCTGTGGAGGCCGGGGAAATAGTAATGCAGGTAGAGGAGTAGTGTAGCCAGGCGAAAAGGTTGCCCATCAAGACAACATGGCTCAGTTATATGCTTTTCTGGGCAAGACCAAGTTTGAGATGTGTGATGCAGTGGTCATTAGTGCCATTCTTGTCTGTGCCCGGATGGCTATTGTTTTGTGTGATTTGGGTTCTACTTATTTGTATGTGTCAGTTCAATTGCCTTGGGATGATGTGGTTTTTGATATACTTGATGCCCCCATCCATGTTTCTATCCCAATTGAAGAGTCAGTCATAATCACCCATGTGTATCGTGTTGTCCTGTTGTAGTTATGGATTTTTAGATTTGGGTTGATTTGATTATGCTGGATATGACTGACTTGATATAATCTTAGGTATGACTTGGTTGTCCCCCTATTATACCAGGCTTAATTGTAATACTAAGTCGGTGACTCTACAGATCGCCTGTAGGGAAAGATTAGAGTGGGAATGGGTGTAGAAGCCTAAGCTAGCTAAGATCATATCTTCCATTCGAGCTAGGAAACTGGTAGGGCAGGGTTGTTTGGATTATTTGACTCATGTTTGGGATGTTGAGGTTGAGTCTCCCTCTATTGAGTCTGTTCCTCCTGTGGTGTCTGAGTGTAAGGAAGTGTTTCCTACAGATTTGTCTGGTATGCCTTCGGATAGAGATATAGATTTCTGCATTGACTTGGAAACTGACACTCGCCCCATTTCCATCCCTCTGTATCGTATGGCTCTAGCAGAATTAAGAGAGCTTAAGGCTCAAAAACCAAGAGCTTCATGATAAAGGTTTCATCCGTCCTAGTGCTTCCCCGTGGGGTGCTCCTGTCTTGTTTGTTAAGAAGAAGGAGGGTAGTATGATGACTGTTGATTTTATCTTAAGCCATAAAGGAGTGGATTGATATCGAAATGCCAAGCTTAAGGATAAGAAAGGTCCCAATGAGTATACTTGGATGAAGGAAATTGAAGTATTTTAGTAAGAAAGTGCGTATAAATTGGGTTAGTCCTTTGAATTTGATGAGTTTACCTGAGTTTGAGGTGTCATGTTGATGAAAAGGTTGACTTCGTAGTGATAGTCAAGGTTGACTGAGCGTAATGGTAATAAGAGTTCGTGATGGTTTGTGACGGGATGCAAATATATAATGAGATTGGTGGTTAAGCAAAATTTGTATAGTAATTACGACTTGCGAGTACCTAAGGTTGTGGTTTTCTAATATTTGGTGAGTAACGTTGTTGTTTGGAAAGTTATAAGAGATGGTAGGACACCACTCGAATAAAATATTAAAGAGCTAGAGTCATAATGAAGAAAAATAGTGGGATGTAGTACAACCTTTAAAGAGAGGCGAGAGTAAGAATATTTTATTTGATTGCAAAGGCTAAAGAGATATCTTCAGAGGGGTAGATAATTGGGTTCAGAGACGCGTGATTTCATTCATTTTGTTGTGGCTATGGTAATAGTGTCACAAGTCCGTCGGATTGGTAAAAAACTATTGAAAAAGACTTGAGAAAGGAGTGTGCAGACATTAGCTTGAGTGTGATGATAAGTGCTTGGCTTTGTTTTTGAATCCAGTAATGAGTATGATTGAAATTTTGGCAAAATATGTTGTAAGATCGATGGAGATACGATCAATGATAAACAGAGATCCATGAATTCATAAAAATCTTCAAGGTACAAGCTAATGTTGATAGAGAAAGAGATTGTGTCATATGGTGGAAATTACAATTCAGATTTTTCATTTTGAGTCTACATTCGTGGTGATGTATTTTGTCAATGTATGAATTGGCAAGGTGAGAATTGATCAATTGTATCCGGTATTTAGCATTTGAAAGGATTTACACCTGGGTTGAGTCGTAAGTTTACTACTGTTGATTGTTAAGTATCTAAGAAAGGTTCCATTTTTAAAAGTGTTGGTTTATAATAAGAAAGAAAGGTTCCATTTTTAAAAGTGTTGGTTTATAATAAGGTAAATGGTCGGAGTATTTATGATGGTTGTTAGTATTGTGAGTATGATTCACTAGCTATGCTCTAGTGGGTTTTCACTTTTGTGGGTAGATCCCTAGTGGTGGATCAGGGATACCAAATCCTGCGATGTTTTCTTGGTTGAGTGGGAAGATTGGGAAAATTTGGTTATTTCGAATGACATAATTGGTGTTGTCTTGGAGTTATTAAAGTATTTTAGTGGTTCTACATGTACCACCTTGCTTATGAGAATTTATAGAAGAGCTACCATGCGTATTTGTGGTTTTCTGGCAATCTTAAATATTCCTCTAGTCGTCGAGGTCATGTATCGATTATGTGTGGTTGAATGTGGGCATCATTGGGTCCAATTCTACTTTTCTTAAGAGGTAATCTACAATTACTAAATCTAGCATTTTGATAGTGTTGTTAGAGGGGTTGTATGCTTGGACATATCCCTCGATGAATATCTAATTTGTTATAACTTAAGCTCATAGGAATTTATGTTGTGGGATGGAGATGTTGTTAACAACTGTGATTGTTTGGGTATTATAAGTGTGTGTTGGTTGGTTCAGATTCACTTCTAATTGTAGCGAGTATTGATTTAGAATGATATCATGCTTATGTGAGAAAGGATTAGTCTTGATGATTGTGTCAAGATCCTTGATAACGAAGTGTGTACGACCAACTTTGGTGGTTGTTGGGAATCATTTTGTTGTTAGTAAGTTTACATACAACAATATTTATCACTCGAGTGCTGAGATGACTTCATTGATGCATTGTAAGGGAGGATGTGTACGTATTCAATTGGTTGGTTTGAGGTTGGAGATGTGAAACCCTTAGGGGGTAATGCAATTCAATAAGAAGGGGATGCGAGACAAGTATCCCCAGTAATTCGACGATTCAAATACTACTCTATTCTTGCTTTAGCCTTTTTCTCCTAGTTTGTCACTCGGGGACGAGTGATGGGTAAATTGGTATCTATTGTAACGACATGTTCCTGTCGTTATAGAAAAGCCAATGGGGAAAGAATTGGGGCCATAAAACTTTTTCGTAGTAACTTGGAATTTCTTAACCTAGTCCAGATTTGGATGAAATCAGAGTCATTTAGGTGTAGGTAAATCTGGTAGCAATCAAGTGACTTATTTATGATTGTGATTACATAAGTAGTTACATAAGTCAATAAGGAATCCGTGCGACTTTACGGTATTGAATTCGGGTGAGTAGAATTTTCGGAATCGATCTTAGTGTGAACGATATATTATGAGAATCGTTGGTTAAAGGTGTATTGTGAAATGGGGGTATTGAAATTATTAAAATAGCTCACTGTTTCGTGCAAGCCGCTTTGACAGTAGTTTTGGTCGCTCTGGCGGGGCTACTGTAGCGGGGTGAGAGTCGTTGTGGCGGGCTAGACGCGACTTAAGGTCGTAAATAAACCCCAAAATGACTTTATTCTGCACTTTTCGATTTTAGAGCTAAGGAACGAACCTCAGGCGATTCTTGACAGTTTTCCACCATTCTTGAGGCTAAAGGTAAGATTTTAACTCCCCTAATCCATTTTTCGATCCGTAGATAATCTAATGGGTAAATATCGATGGGGGAGGGTTTTGATCTAGAATCTATGGTGAAAACAACCCTAATTTGGATACTTGGGATCATGGGTTTGATCTAGGGTTGTTAGAATTGTTAATAATTTGGGTAATTAATGATTGTTTATTGATTCCCGTATTAAATTGATTGTTTGTAGACCAAGAATAAGCGAAACGAATCCGAAAAAGGAAGGATCAAGCTTCTTAGAGTTTCAAGCTTGTTTTGAGGTAGGTGGTGGTTGTGATTTCATGTTGGTGTGATATATGTTTGTAATTGCTCATTATAATGCATGTATGTATGCGAATGTTGCATTATTGATCACCCTAATCGTAAATGATGACAATTGAATAATTGTATGCCATGAATCACCTCTTGATGTATGATTGTGATTGTGGTTTGTTGATTAGATCGATTGCCACGTTCCGACATAAACATTGGATCGATTGCCATATTTCGGCATAAACATTAGATCGGCTGCCACATTCTGGCATAAACATTGCATCGGTTGCCACGTTCTGGTATAAACATTGAATCGGGTACCACGTATCGGTACACTAACAATTTGGGTGGGGATTCCATGAGAGGACCATTGAATTGAGTTCCGTAAGAGGACCATTGAATTGTGTTGTGTATCTACTTGTGACGATTATGTTCATATCTAATGATGATTGTTATTGGAAGACTGTATGTTGCTCTAAATTGATAACCAATGTGTATTATTGAGAATGTGGGATGCTACATTGATCCTTAAAAGATGACTAATATTGTATATGTTCGGTATATGCCTGTTTTATAATGTAGTGGTTACTTGCATGTGTTCACTTATTGGGATAGCCGCGTGATCCTACCAGTACACTGTGGTTGTGTACTGATACTGCACTTTCCTGTTCTTTGTTGAGTACAGGGCATCTTCAGGCGACTATTGATAGACCTCAGCTAGGTGACTATTGAGCGTGACCAGATTCAAGGGTGAGCCAATTCTTTCATGCTGTCATGGATCTCTCTTGTTTAAGTCCACTCTTTTCAGACTCAGACTATTTGTTTAAGGTGTTTGTTTAGTTTCGGGGTTGTACCCCTTGTTCTTAGACTTGTCGTTAGTAGAGTTTTGGTACAATGACTTTCAGGTTCTAGGAGTTGTTTTTCCGCATTAGTTTTGGTTAAGTTATTTGTTTATACCTTTGGAGTTTATGGAAACTCTGTATTTTTATTGTAATTTAAACCAGCTTCCGTATCTTTAAATGCATAGTTTTTGGTTAAGTTGTTTAGTATGGGTTGTAGTAATGGTTCTCCCACCGGAGGGTTAGTGTGGGTGCCTATCACAACGGTCTAGGTCGTGACACATACATTTAATGCTTTTAGTAAAGATATAATGATTTTGATAAATTCATTGTACTTCATTATAATAAAATTTATTTCTTTTATGTGGATTCAATAAATATGATACATAAATTAGTAAGATCAATGATTTTGATGTAATCAAAATTAAGCTTCATTGAATCTCAAAACACCCTTTAAATTGATAAATATTAATTTATCGATTAAATAATACCTCTATAAATTAATAATATTTATATTCTATCTATATTAATATAGTGAGTTTTTACTGTATATGTCAGAAATAAAATTGACATCTTTATAACTCAAAATTGTTTTACATATTTTAAGCCAAAAAATATTAGCGCTACATAGCCAATCTATCTATATATAATAGGAGAAGAAAAAGTGTCACGTGTCAGCACCACAAAAAAGGATTTTTAAAATAATTAAAATTAATTACATGCAATTGAACTAAATAATAAATTACTATTTATTTTTAAAAAGCAATTTTAAAGTAGTTTTTACAATTAATTAAAAGTAATTTAAAAACAATTTTAAAAATTGTTAGCGTGTCATAACCACAAAAAATTATATAATATTTATCATTAAATTGAATATTAAAAATTAATTTAAAATCAATATCTATATATTATTAAAATTAATTGTCATTGTAATTGTAAATTTAAAATTTAAATTCAAATTTAAGGGTGGTTAATTATTATTATTTTTAATTTTTAATACGGTTAATCGACCATTATCCCCACTCACTTTTCCCGCTTCCAAAAGCAAAGGCATAAAAAGACAATATGCAAGGGACAAAACAGAAATTCTATTGAATTTATTGGAGACTCGTCAATGAAAAAGCTCGAGGATGATTTTGTGCCAAAGAAGAATGAAAAAGGTTAACAATATCATGTTTTTCAGACAACACAAATACACACGAGCCATTATTTTCCATCTGTAAATTACTGTTTTCCTTTTCCATTTTTACTTCTATGTAAATAGTAGTTGGTTAATTAAGGTATCTACAAATTAGGAGATAGTTGGGTAGTGTGTGAGTTCTACTTACGTACAAATACTAATATGGTGTGTTGAGGTAGCTAATATATAGGATAGTTGGGTAGTTTGTTATTTTATTTTTTCTATATATACATGTACTGAACAGAGGAATAGATATAGGAAATATTTAGCACCTCTCTTTTATATATTTATTTTGCATTCTTTCATGGTATCAAGAGCCAAGTTTTAAATCGCTGCTTCTATTTTCATTTTATTCCTGATCAATAATTTGCTACAATGGGAGATCATGCAAACACCTCTTCTGAGACTCAAGTTCCCATTCTTGCTGGAACTAATGCAGCCTCTCTTCTCATTCTTTTTTTATTTCTCTTTCTGATTCTCCTGGTATGTTGTTAGTTAATACAGCTTTTGATGGCAAGAGTTTTGGGGGATGGAAGAGAGGCATGCTCATTGCCTTGACTGCGAAAAATAAGTCAGGTTTTATTGATGGATCAACTCATGAACCTGCTGTTGGTACAGACCTGCACAATGCTTGGTCGAGAGCAAACAACATGGTAATTTCCTGGCTTTTGAACTCTCTTTCTAGAGAAATTTCTGAAAGTGTTATATACTCTTCTGCTGCTAAAGATTTGTGGGCAGAATTAGAAGCAAGGTTTGGACAAAGTTCAGGTGCTAAGCTTTTTCAGCTTCAAAAGGAACTAAGTGACCTTGTTCAGGGCTCATCTGATATTGCGACTTACTACACTAAGAAGAAGCGTCTTTGGGATGAATTGGATGCTTTGGATTTCTTCATTCCATGCAAATGCGCTTGTTCTTGCGAAGCAAAGGAAAAGAACATTAAGTCCAAGCAAGATGAACGATTAGTTTGATTTTTAATGGGACTTAATGACTCTTATTGTGCACCTAGAGGTAATATACTCATGATTTCACCACTCCCTTCTATCCCTAATGCTTATGCATTGTTGATGCAAGAGGAGAAGCAAAGGGAGGTCCAGAATACACCAAAATTTCCTGGTGAATCTTCTTCATTCATCGCTGACAATGGACAAAGATCATTTTCTACTGATTTTAGGGGACAAAAGGGGAACTACGATAGCAAGAAGTCTAATCTTGTTTGCAGATATTGCAAGAAAACAGGACATAGCATTGAAAAATGTTATAAGATACATGGATTTCCGGCTGATTTTAAATTTACTAAGTCAAGAAACTTTCAAAATTCTGTTAAGAGTAATGCTGTATGAATTTTCTGGAGATTCTTTTATGACTAGTGCAGAATCAGAGGAGCATGAGAAACTTCTCCCACAGGTGCAATTGGCACAGGCCATGCAGATGCTTCAACAGGTGAAAAATAAGGATCAAGCCAATAATTCTAATGTCATAGCCTCTGTGAATTGTGCTGGTAGTACTTTAACCCCTTATCATTTCTCTCTAAATTCAAATATTGATGGTAAAACGTTCACTAAAAAGACGTGGATAATAGACTCAGGTGCAACTGAACATATGAGTTATAATACAAATTTTTTTATCAATCTTAAACCATTGCCTAGAATTATTTCTGTAAGGCTTCCTAATTCACAAAAGATTAAGGTTTCTCATTCAGGATCTGTCAAACTATTCTCAAATTTAATCATTCATAATGTGTTGTATGTGCCTAGTTTCCATTTCAATTTATTGTCTGTAC